>NW_019091404.1:81354-112054 GCF_001949145.1 Acanthaster planci | reverse complement strand
AACCCTAACCCCCTAGGGTGTGTGTAAAATCATATTGAAATTCGAGGATTTGGGACTGTTAGAGTTAATTCATCACTCTTGGAAATTTGAAAGTTTGTTCTGAACTTACAAAATCATATGTCAGATGTGACAGGGACACAAAAAAACGGACCCCTTAATTCCTGGAATTACTCTTCTGTACATGTACGTATTCTTAAACTAGTCAGTAGATTTCTCCCCCCCTCCCACCTCTGTGGAAGTGCCTTTCATTACAAGGAACTTGTCTCATCCCTCAGGGAGAAAGGTTTTGGCATGCAAAGTACATGTACATCTGTGGTATCTTCGTCTGTGATGCACCAGTTTACAGTAGTTGCATTTCAGCCATGAAAATGCTCACCAAGGATGGTAAAGCGCCGGTACATGTTTTTTTTTTTTTCGGGTTCATTCACGAATACACCAGATGCCAGTCACGTACGTCATGCCGGGTTTTGGGGCTCGAGACTCGGAAATTGAGAAACCAATGTACTGGGACTTTTCTGTCTCGGGTGCAGTGCACTGGATCTTTCATGAAGGTCAGTCACCTGGCATCTTCGGCAGAAAAAAAAATTTTTTAAATGGTATGCCGTTAATTTAGTGGGGGGAAAACAGGTGTAAATCCTGCTTGATACTGCAGGGACACTGTGGGAGTGGATTAATTGTGAGTGGCAGGTTATTACACTCTGGGTCCCCCAGCGGCAAAGAGGGCTGAGTCAGTCGCTGCTCAGTAGTGCATAATGGAGATCCACAGAGGTGCAAATTGAATGCCAGATTGGTCCGGGGCTGGGGTTCAGGACTGGGCTCGCGCCCGTGTGGGTGTGTGTGTGGATGGGTGATGTGTGGTGAACGAGCAAATCTGTCACATGCCGGCAGATTTGAGTGTCCCTGGATTTATATAACGGGTTTTGCCCTTACCCAACGTACATATTATTAATAAACACTGTATGCTCAGTGCTTGTCCGGGAGCTTGCAAAAAAAGTCACAAGCTCGGTAGTCGAGTGGTTAAGATGTCTGCACTAGTAAGCAGGAGGTTGTGGGCTCGAGTCACAAGTAAGCTTGTGACTTTTTTTTGCAAGCTCTCGCATACAGTGTTTATTAATAATATGTACGTTGGGTAAGGGCAAAACCCGTTATATAAATTAACATCTCCCCAACGC
Source organism: Acanthaster planci (assembly GCF_001949145.1). Next base: position 110,882 of record NW_019091404.1, on the reverse strand, counting down.
AAAAATACATCTTGAAAAAAGTCCCTGGATTTGTTGATAATGCATACACAGCTCACTATTGTCCATTCAGTGTGCTGTTCCTTCATGGGTACCCTGCTCTAAGACATGCATGCGAGTGGGTCTGTACCCAATTTTTATGCCTCTAATAAGACCCTGACTGTTCTGCCCTTCAGTCCACACCCCTATCATACCCTCGCCGTTCCTGTCCTGCCCCACACCGTTTCATCCCCAGCCAGAGCTCCTCCATGGAGATCCCAGAGCTCAAAAAACACAGAGCTGTTGAGATGACCCAAAAGCTTAACATGCTTGCAACTGTAAGCCCAGCCGCCTTCGGCCAGCCATCTCCAAATGCCTTTGGAGCTGTTTCTCAGAGAGGGGAAAACACTGTATGGACGTGTGTGAGACCACAGAACGTCTGCTACCCTCCATTATGTGGACTTCTTTTGTGCGGAGGTCCACACTGCGTATGCCACACATGCACATTTTGTATAGAACACCACATACTGCGTACTAGTGCATGTACGTGGAATCTCCATAGAGACAGAACACACACGTACGAGTCATGGAGCGGCTGTCATAACTCAGATGCCCTTGTCTTCAGAATTCACGACCGTCTGTCAGATATTCCACATAAATTCACGGGAGTGAGCCCTACTTGTAAATCTCTCTTCCATTCCGCTGTCTTGCATTCAGTCGAAGCAGGAGGGACTACACGGGGTACATTGTCGTGTCGTCTGAGCATAATGTGATGTTGATTTTGCGTTTGTTGGCATTCCAGGAGCGTGTCGGCACACAGCGCGCTGTTTGCCTTGTTAATTGCAGTGCCGGGAATCTTCCTCATTGAAATTGTGTGAGAACGTCTGTTCACTGCACTGGCAAATGCAGTTGGTTTTTTTTTTTTTAATTTTCCTTGGTTGGCCTTGTTGAGAATTTGTTCCAGCTGGGGTAATGACAGAAACTTAACATAGCTGTAAACTTGCGCATCCTGCTGGGAAATGTGTTTTTCTTCGTCAATATCGTTACTTAGAACATTATAAGCAAATGAGTTTCTACTAAACTGGACTGTTTGTGTCTGAATGTGGCACATCCATGTTGTTGCAGAACTTCGTACATAATTGTTTACAATTTGTTTTTAAATTTTGTGTTTTTCAGTGCAAACCCACCAGGAAGCACCGACAAACTGAGTGACACAGAAACGGAATCTGTTATCAGCTCAAGAAGAGGTAAACAGTCACGTTATTTATGGTTGGTTCCTTTCATAGAGTTGCCCCTGTTTTGTTCTGTACATGTATCAGTCCTTGATTGAAGCTACACAAAAATGAAATCCACAAGGGTGCCACTGTCGGGGGTTGGAGTGGGGTTACAGACCTGTCCCATTGTGAAGTGAGCATTTAGCTTTAGTACGGTGCTTCTTTAGTCTGGCAGTCAATTGGTTTTTGAAAAAGAACTTAGACAGTTCACTAACAATGTGTAAAAAATCAGGGGGCAAGGAACTGTACATAATATCATGTCCATGTTATAACTGTCCCGTCAGTCTCCACTTCTTTGCTCCGGCAATTTGACAGGGACAAGTGTTTCTTTTTCTCCCGGTGAAGGGGGTCCCCTTTTTTCTTTTATGAGAAAGAAAGAATTGTGTCAAGTGCGGGTGGGAAAACGTGCCAACTGTCTGCAGCGAGGTGCTAGAAAATCAATCGCCGGAGCTCTTGAGCGTGTCCCAGTTTGTCTGTGTCTGAGCCAGATAAGAATTGGGGGGGAGGGGAGTGAAGAGACCCGGTCGTCACAGACAGTGCCAGGGCAAGGTTTAGTCGTTTGGCTTTGTTGCTCTTCTTTTGTGACAAGGTCCGTGAAGATGTGCGTGGATTCATGAGCGTTTTCTGTCAACTTTCATTCTGTTAACCTCTTTGTTGCGTGATTTCTCATTTGCAAGTTGTCTTCAATTGGAATGGCCTCTGTGACTTTAGGTCCTTGTGTCTTTTAGAGAATATTAAGTGATTTCTTTCCAAAAATCTGACGTCCGAAGGAATGAAAGAAGGCTTGAATGAAATTCAAAAGACTTGAGAGGGCGCGCATGCACCTTCAAAAGTGTAGCAGATCGTTTTGAAATTCGGTGCCCCAAAAATGCCAATTTCGTGCAGCATACATGTTCACTAACATTGCTGGAAGATGCTGAGTACACCAGCCCCCCCCCCCAAGTCTCAGGTGGGGGTCTGCTGACGATACATCGGTGTCTGTTACATGCCAGACTGGGCTGTTCTGCCCTGGAGCACACCTTAAACAATTCAACTCATCCCATTGGTTGAAACCTGAGCGCGGACTTTCCTTGGGCAACCTCACAATTAGGACTCCGAAGACGCGCATTTAAAAGAAGGGATAGATTCTGTGTCATCCGATAGTCGACAACGTGCGGGACATCCGTGGAAAGAGGGAGGGGGAATTGTGAGACCCATTTCTGCAGAGACCGAGGCATCGGTATGATGTGCGACCTGTGAAACGTAGTGGCAGTGGCCATCCAATAAAAATTTATGTTTGGAGAGGAGAGGTGCATGGTGGCCTCATCTGTATTCAAAAATGTAAATTCACTCGGGGCTTAACACTAAAAGAGCAAGGGGGCAAGTCCCTTAACATTTATCGGTGATATCTTTGCAGTGCAATCAACCCCACCACCACCAAAGCGTCAGTTTTTCAAGAATATCTTGCAGTCATTTTGACTCAAATTTTGTGAAAATTGACTATTCTGCTCTTGCGTAGAAAGTACATGTACATGTACATGTGTGTGCAGTCCAACTCCAAAAAAAGTTGGAACTCAAGTTTGGAGTTGGTAATTATTGCAGATTGGTCGATACCACAGTTCCCCTTTACTCCAAGGGAAAGTGAAAAAAAACCCCAGATGCGTCAGGCTGGCATAACAAAAGCTTTCAACGCATGAGCCCCCCTTTTTGGGGGGTCTCCCCAGAATGAATGAATGTCACCAGATTGAAAAGTGGAGACCAAAAAAAAATGCAAGAAGCTTTCAAAGTATCAGATATCTCCCCGTAGGAGAGAGAGGGATAGGCCGTACATTGGTTGTCGCCAGTGACAATTGATGTGATCAGCTTTGCTGTTGGATTCCAAGAGATTACCCGATTTCACCGGCAAAATCAATCACCTATTTCATGTCGGGAGGTTTTCTAGACCTGAACATACGTGACGACGATGATTAAAAAGTGTGAAGTCGATGGCAATCATATTTTACCGTACGTCAAGTAAACGTGAAATGTACATGTGCATGAACATGTAGAAGGGACTTTTTCATTTGGCTTGCTTCAAGATAGTTGAATTTGTCATGCATCAGTTCCTCATACTGTACATGTAGATTGTCTCATTGATGTGTGATAAATATTTCAGGAAGTACGGTAAGAAATTGTGAAGCCACCGTAGGTTTCTGTCACCAGTTGCTAGTTATCCCGCAGTTGGTTAATTTAAGGCGATCATAAATGAATGATCTTTTTTCACCGGAAGAGTTTGATACAAGCAAAGACGGTGGGCAGGTCGCACACTGCATTTATTATGCAACTTAGGGTCTTTCCAGGTACCATCCATCCTGAGCCAGTGCCTGTTATACTCCCAGCCTCCTCCGTGCTCTGCGCTTTCAGTTTGACGTTGGTTTTCCTTTGATGATTGAGTGCCATTTGGCCTGACATCAGTGACTTGATAAAAACCTCAGCCGTGGTCAAGAGGGGGGCAGGGGTGGGACAGCAAGAATCCTTCTACCCTCCCTTCCGGCCCGGACATTCCAGGGGAGCTGGGGTCAGTAATGAATGCTTACAGCTGTGTTTTCTAACCCTTCCGTCTCCCAGTAGGGATGCCCTGCCTTTACCAACCCACATGGTTGATGAGAAATGTGATGGGGGCTGTCACGATGATACATCTCCCGCAGGGAAAGTGGAATCGCCCCGAGGATATGGACTTACTTGTGTACTGATGCTTCATGTAATTCATTTGATCTAATCCCAGGCATTGGTGGATGGTGATTTGCCTCACTCCTCCAGTATCTTCCATGCTCTAAAATATCCCCCCCAAATCAATGGCACATTCCTTGCGCTCACGTGCCCTTCCATGGAGCATCAAGCATGATGCGAAGTAGGACCTTCCCCTACATGTCATCGTGACTGGGCTCTGTCTCCCTGAGAATCCACACCAATCCTCCAAAAATTCCAAGGATTTGAAGGAGCTGGGATGGGTGAGGTGGATTTGATCCTGACCCTTGACCATGTGGAGCAGCTCGGCAGAACACAGGCTGCAGTCCGAATCCATTGTCTGCTGCTACCTTGAGGTCTAGGTCTTCGCCCTTGGGAAATATGCAGAGACATGAGGGCAGCAGACATAACCATAGCTGTAGAAGCCCATTTTCGACACGGTCAAACATTACCCCCCCCCCAAAAAAAACAGCTGAGAACTTCCCAAATGTCTATGATTTCATTTCACGACCAAACTGTGTGGAATTTGAGTTGGTAACCCCCATTTCCCCCCAAAAATGTCCCTTTTTGAGCTTGCCATGCCATATTTGAAGTGGAGTGGTTGACTCTGACATCCTCTCGGCATTTTGTTAGAATTTTGTCACACCGGTAGGGGTTGAAATCATGAACAACCCGTTTCCTCTGAGATTGACGTTCCACGTTGCACGTAATAATTTGCTGGTCCTTATAAAGAAATCAGTAGTGTGTAATTGTATTAGGCGAGCCTGCAGGAAGTGGCTGTCAACACTGGTACACGTTGGTACTCCATGTTGAATTTTTTGGAAAATTGTAGCATGGTGGAAGGTTAATGATGTAAATTTTTTTCCGTTCCCGAAACAGATCACCTCAAGAGAGGAAGAGTTTCTTTTCCCAGTGCCCCCTGTGGCCTGAGTGCATTCATCAAAGATAGATGCTCACATTTTGTGCGCACAGGGTCATTTGTACCCGTCACTTCAACCCTCTCACCTCCCAGACTATGGAATCTTCCAATCCTTCCCAAATGTCTATGATTTCATTTCACGACCAAACTCAGTTTTTTTCCCTTGTAGTTTCTGTTGGTACATGTAGTTTTTGTGGTCTACCTCAGCATATAGAGAAGGACTCATATTTAGCTGTCCCAAGAAACCTACCTCCAATGGATTTGTTCCACTGTCCATGAAAGACCACTGAGTCCTCAAGGTCAGATGAAGAAAACAGTTGAATGTGTGTGTGTGTGGGGGAGGTCTCCCCTAGCCTAGAGGGATGCTGTCTAACCTCAGTGTTCAGTGGGGAGGAGGCATATTACAAGCTGACTGTTACATGAGAACTGTCTGGAGGGAAATGAGATGGAGTGTCAACCAAGAATGCAACGGGAAAAAAAAACATGGGGGCGTCCACATTTGCTAAATGCTAAACGCCTGGGTCCAGTTGGACAAATTCAGAATGCAGTGAGCCCCCCAAAGGTTTGCTTCAAAGAGGCGACTTTTCAACCTTGCGATCAGCGCCTTGCGTTTTTATCCTCCGTTTTTCGCCATTAGTTGTCGCAAAGAAGTAGATGTGCATTGAGAAGCCTCTCAAGTAAATGTGCAGTTTTCACACTCAAAAGGTTATTGAAAAGTTCTCAACGGGTACACAGCTGAAAACTTACAGTGGTCAATCTTGAGTTGTTCTAAGGAGTGCCCCTAATCGTCTGTGTTGTCCGGGGGGGTGGCTTCCTTGTCAACTTATGCTTTGTTTTGAATTATTCCTGTGAATTTGTACAGGTACATATTTGAATGACAGGGAAATATCTCCTGGACAGCCCGAAACTTACTGTTCATTAAGTGCAAAGGGAAATGATTTGTTCTTCACCCGAGTCTTTGTCATGGATCCAGTCATTTTCAACACCTCTGATATTCCAACCCACGTGGAAAATTCTCTGTCCTAGTCTGGTACCCAAAGAAGGTTGTAGATACCGTCCGCAAACAAGCGCATCTTAATATTGTTGGTACGGGTACAGTGCTCGAACTTCCAATAATCTGCCTACGTGCTCGTTTGATCACAGAAAAAAAAAGGGAGGAGGGATGTGAAGACAATAAGTTGTGAATACAGCGGGGGGGGTTGGCAACTATTTGTGGGGCCGCTGTGTTGTTGTCAGGTGGTACTGGGGTGAGGGGGGTCACGTAAACTGTGAGAGGAGACCGATCGTTAAATGAGGTGTGAGGAAATACAGGGATGGCAGGTCGTGTAAGTCTTGGGACTGATCCCTGAACGTGCGAGCATGTTAGGAGGGATCTCGGTGGTAGAGAGAGAGAGAGAGAAAGAGGCTCCATGGATAACTCTTCACAGCTCCACATGCTGCCCTGCCTCGCGGGGTGGGGTGGGTGGGGGATTGCTGTGCCAGATGGGTAGGGGCGCAGGACGGTTGTCAGGACTGAAGGGTCTTCAGACTATCCACATTTTGGGGAGAGAAGCAGACCATATTAGGTCATGCGCCTGGTGGTCTTTCACGGTGTCATCAATTGCAGTGTAATATGTGGTGGATTTTGGGGTGTAAATGTTACAATTTGCCCTCGTATGCTGGTGAAATCCAGTCGGGGTTGCTTCCATTGTGCTAGTACGACACAAGGGCTAAGGAAAAAGTTGAGTTTTTTTCTTCGCAAAGAACATGTTTGTTTAGTAAGAACAGGTTACCAACCAAAGTGCCTTGTGATGCATATTGCACAAGACTTGTTCCCCACTCAAAACAGGAATTTTGTTGTAAACTGGCCTCTTCTGTATTTGGGTAATTCTAGAAATTAGGGGTCCAAAAGTGTGACATTTTCATGACCCTGTCACATCTTTCCGTTGTTAGTTGACATGGAAATATCACCGGAATTGATTTCAAACTGTTACTATTTGTTTGGCAGGTGATTTGCATTAATTCATCACTCTTGGAAATTAGATAGTGTGTTCTGAACTTACATGTACAAAATCATACGTCAGATGTGACAGAGACAAAAAAAAATTGGACTCCTAATTTCTGGAATTACCCATTTAAAAGTAATTGAGTATATTGTTACTGCAGCTTTTGAAAGTTTTTATCAAGTGTACTTGTACATGTATTTGCAAACCCAAGCTGCTATAAATACATGTAGCTCTGTTCTAAAAAAAAAGATGACAAATACTAATGTCTCTGCGTAAATGACTAAAGAAAAACAGAGCAATGTATTCACAAAATCACCAGTCTTTTTTATTGTCCTTCGGATAACCGTTTTATGAATGAAATCATTCTATTCAGGCTCGGATTTCCTGGCGCTTCACTCCCAAATATGATACCATTAGAGTTGGTGTGATGTCCCCTGATAGATCCTTTGCCAACTTAAAACATTTTGATTCAGAACAAATGCAAACGACAGTCTTCTGTTGAGTGATATGATATATGTACACCTGCAAGTCTCATTGACACAGCTTTGTCAACCATTGTGTGGCTACATGTGCAAGTACATTGTACATGTACAATTTGTAAGCTGTACATGTACTTCACATGTGCAGTGTGCTGGGAATATCTTTCCAGAGGGAGGAAGCACAGCAAGTCACACAGCAGGTCACAGTGCCCTGTCAAATACTCTTAGCGCCCTCAGCTGGTGAACTTGTGTCATGCAGATTTATTCCCAGATGTGTAAACACGGCATTGTTGACCATTTGCAGAGACCAAATAGCATGACTAATCTCCATGTATTTGTGCAGAGCGGAAAACATGCTTGCGTATTCTGCTTGTCAGATCAATCAATCTTCCATGTCACCGCTGAATCACGGAATTACCTTTCAAACATTATTTGTGGGACTTCTGTTCAAATTGGAATGCTTCGTGTGGCAGGTTTTGTCATGCACAAGTAGAGTACAGTAATCTGAAATCCTCACAACCTCCTGTCTTGCATTTTTGTTGAGTTCCTTTTTTTCCCTTGCTAACCAACTTTATTTGAGTCAGTGTGTTAATTCTTCTCACTTTGTTTTAATAATCTCATTCTTTTAATCAATTTTATTTGTCTCCTGATTTGTTTAAAACTGAAACGAACAAAACTAAAAACACTCAAGGATACAACTTTTTCAAACTGCAAATCAGGTAAGAATATATTAGTCAATATGCAGCAACAATTCTCAAGTAACACGGGATACATCTACATCTTGTAAATGGTTTCTGCTTAGGGGCAGTTAAAGAAGTGATAAACATCTTTGAATAGTGTATTAACTTCAACTTAATGATTGATTTACCAAGTTAACTCTTTAATCAGTGTTAACTCTCTAGTTGGTAACCAGTGCACGGTCCTCTCTGTGACTGAAAGGAACCAAAAGAGATACATGTTCATCAATTCTCTTCTTTCTTGGTATTAACATGGCTTTATCGACTTGGATTAATTAACCCAAGTGGTTGTTAACCTGGATTGATTAATCCAATAACTGGTGCATGTCCTTTTCTGTAACCTAGGGAGACACCAAAGTTCAAGGAGGGACAGACATCATAATGATTGTAAGTTTTCTTTTTTTTTCTTTTGATTTTGTTTCATTTGCAATTCCACAGATTTTCATTTTTATATGGTGTCATTCCATTCTTTCAGTCACAGCTGCATTGTCAGGCTTTCGAGCATTCTTCACCGTAATTTTGGATCGCATTCACACAGAACAGTGCTTGGACTGTTTATCATTCCATCTGTCGGATTCAAACACCTGACTTATGGGTCCAATGATTCTTCATCTACTCTCATATCGGAGGGGTCAACATGCACCTGTCACTCGCCTTTTAACCCTTTCACCCCATTTGTCCCTGCAATCACCTTCTTACTCACCATTGTTTCCCTGCATGGCTCACGGTGCAAGCCTCAGTTTTCTCTTCGCAGCGAAGGCCGCATCCGCAAATAGTGGCTGCGGCAGATAACAGCGGACATACCCATGGAAAGTGGTTGCAGCCGCTAGCAAGGGGAAAAAAAAACAATGGCTTCTTTGGCTGGCACATGTTGTACGTATCGCCGCCTGCGGCAGCAACATCTATCAGCCACCCCATGCATTCGAGAAAGAAATTGTCATTGTGGGGGCGTAGCGAGCAGTTCATGATTGGGAAAATCCAGCCATCTGCAGATTTGGGGACATGTACTGTACGCATTTAGCACTGACTTTTTTATCTCCAGCTTCGTTTAAATCCATTATGTGACCTGTCACCACAAAATGAGCTGAAAGTCAGAATCTTCAAAGCTTGAAATAATGGCATTTTTCGAATTCAGCTGAAAGAAAGCTTTCCAGTGTACGTGGAATACCTTGGGTAGAAGTATAAGGTGACAATGTGACATGTATTCGGGCAGCTTTGCGTCTTTGTTCCCGACATTCTTTCCACATTTCAGACCAGGCACAAATAATGAAGTCGTCAGAATTGCTGAGCAAAGGACATTTTTAAATATATGGATCCAGCAACAAATTTGGAACTAAATAGATGGTTACTCTTTCCAAATAATACAAAAACTACAGTCAAGAATTTTTCTGCTTTCTGGAAGTCAAATTCTGCTTTCTTCCGCTTTCTAAAATTTGTGTACAAAAACTGTATGTGCCTACATTTACTGTACATCTACAGGTATCTTTGGCATAATGATACAAGTAGGGCCTACACGCACCATGCCACTGTGATCCTGAACTGGTCCCCATCCCTATTGATTTATTCATAAGCCATGAGATGTCTGGGCACTATGTAAGGAACAGGGAGCCGTGTGATCTCCGCGGTGCGGAGCCGGCGGAAATCAATGCTGATTTCTGCAATATCGCAAAGGAAAAACGGGAAGGGAATCGCTACCAAGTGTTACTTTCAAAGTGAATTAAACAGTGAAAATGAGTTGTCATTCCTAATTTTGGTTCATATTGATTTGATTAATTGTGCAGAAACGGTCAAAAATATGTATTTGTTTTATTTATATTTTTTTTTACTGAGAATGGCATTTTCTGCTTTTTACCCCCGAATCCACGATTTTCATGGATTTGGCAAAGCGGAAAATTCTTGACTTTATACAAAACCCTGAAAACTGACTTCCACTTCAATATTTGACTTTGAACCCTCAAAATAAGAAAGAGGGGAAAGCGATATTTTGTCGTGACGAGTCACATACATGTACTTGTGTCACCATTATCACCATTCCGTCTTCCTTAGCTGTCAGATCACTTCGGAGTTTCTCATGAAATGAACTAAAGCAACAGACTCTGTGAAAAAAATACTTGCTGCCACTGCAATCGACTGCATAAAACTGGAATCTTGGAAGTGCAGCCATGTGTAGGGATGCAGGGACGGTATTGATGTATGGAGTGAGTCGTGAATTAGCACCACAGTACTATAATGCTGTGGATTTTTACTTGGGGGAAAAAAAGCTTGCTTTGTTTGGTTTGTCTGTACTCTGTTTACTCTGTCTTGGAAAACAAGAGTGACATGTTCCTTTGGAAAGATGCTTAATTGTGCTTTTATGCACACATGTGAAAAAGTCTTTTAAGAGGAAAAAAGAAACCAACAATTTTTTATATAATTTCAAATAAACGGTAATATAAAACTCACACATTTGGAGGTGAAAATTAACGATTTCCACAAGGCGTAAACCAAATAAACCCAGACAGTAAAAGCAGTCTTAATTTTCAAATTTGCATTCAAGCAAAAACAAACAGGAATATCGGATCACAAGTGTCTCCAATAGGGGCCCTGGGCGACAGTTGGTCTGGAGGTCACTTGGGGTCACCCGGGGTCATGGCAGGCCAAAGCTGACAGATATAAAAAGGCCACACCGTTGTTTTGAAAATGTTAGATGGTGCTAGAATGGTTTTTTGAAAAGTACAAATCGCCATGTGTTGTTTGGTCAGTGAACTTAGGGACTTGATAGTCTGTCAAAGGAAAGGTTTCTAATTTCCATTGGCAGAGTCACTGATAGTTTTGTTTCAGTTTTTCTTTAGGATATGATGGTTGGAGCAGATACATATAGATGTGTTCACATGGTTTGATGCTCCAAACCAGCAGGGCTAGGGCAATAGATTTTATTCATGGGTGGGCCAAATTGAAATTGAAAGCGAGGTTACAGGTAACTCCTCCGTTTTGGAACTTACAAGTAGAAATAAAAGAAAAATGAAAATTTCATGGCAATCTAGTTCCTGTCTACACCAATGAATAATTTCATATTTGTGACATAATGTACACTCAGTGTTTTCAGCCAGATTTTGAAAAAAAAAATCACAAGAGAGGCTTGGAACACACATCAATCATATATAGTCTGGCACCATCTGGATCAGCAGTTTACAAGTTATAAAGACAGATTCAGGAAACGAGATCAAAAACATGACTGCCTCATTTGGGTTTGCCACACTGCTGCTGCACTGGGGTTATGGGCCCCTATCTGGACCAAAAGATGGGGCTGTTTCCTCAGCAACGGAGGCTCATTTGGTAGTTAACTGCCCATCGCTGGTTCACGGATGACTAGGAAATGCCAGTGTTGCCGTCGCATCACTACCAACGAAATGAATACTCCCGACCAGCGCAGCTGTTTTCAACCACTGAGGGGGTGCTTCTGCTCAAGACGGATATGGTTTGATGGCCCACTGACCATTGCACACTGCTGTCTTCGATGTACAACATGTGCATGGCCTTATCAGCTTCTCATCAAAGAATAAAAAGCCCATTACTTTTCCTTGTGGAGCGTATCCAGGCTTAGTTCCTTCAGCACAGAGATGCTTCACGAGATGGTCCAGCTGTGACTTCATCAAGGATGATGCCACATGAATGAGCTCTCTTTTCTGTCTTTTTAAAGAATTACATGTACATGCAGATCACAGTGGCTTAAATGCCAGCCTGGATTGATTCCTTTCCTGAAAACTAATAGAAATTGATTCGCATCCCAAATCTCGGAACAGAATTTGTTCAAATGTCCTTGATTCACTGTGTAGACATTTTTTGTGTCGGGCATGCAAGTAGCCAGCGTTTTAGGGGTTTGGCAGGTAATCTGCCCAATGCAGCTCTCCAGTGACAACTGCCCAGAGCAAGTTTCTCCCATACAAGTTGCATGCAATCATCCGGTCAAGTTCCCCTCCCCACCCCCCCTTCCAAGATTGCCAGAGCCCTCCGAAGTACATGTACCATTGAAAGAGAGCTGTCAGGAGTCTTTAAGGAGGCCTGCCGACTAATTGAAGGGGACCAGTCTTGATCAACCTCGTGTCTTGCACCCTGTGAGGGACCATTACTGGCACAGCGGGTCTAAACTGACATCTTCCAGGGATGCCGGTCAACTTTGCCATCACCATCATGCCTGAGTGGGGTAGTCATAGCTTACGTCACCTGTGGGTCAGCATCTCTACAATGGTATGAAATCGGGCCTGCCTGCTTGTGCATGTATAGGTGCACACTGTACATGTACAGTATCTCCCGCACCGTAGTTGTGGGGACATGCACTCGACATTTCACCCATTTTGTGGGGACTGAAAACGTTGTGGGGACTCAGAAATGTCCCCACAACTCGGTTCAAATTTCCCTAATTAAAGAACTTGTCCCCTTGACGCGGTGAATGCCTACCCATTGTACACTGTATTGTGCAATGCATGAACTGGCCCAAGAGCTACATGTATGGTACACTGCTGTACATTTATATGCCCTGTGCAAGTTTGGCGGGTCCTACATGTGATCATATTGATGGCTGTCAGCCGTTATGTACAGTGCATGTAAATGTACCGGTAGGCCTACATTGATCAGAAGAAGCCTATTTTACTACATGGACCGACCCTCTGTCGGATTTCTTCTATCGTATAATTTCCCAGAGGCCTGAGCCCCACATCAGCTGCCAACCCTGTCCTAACCAAGGGCAGATCCGAGGAGAAGGGGGGGTGTAATATGGTCGTGCCCCCCCCCTCCCCAAATAAAGTTCTTAAAAAATGTTATTTTGAAAAATAATGAAAGGCAATTCTTGTAGTCAAGTAATTTCTGTCCCTTCAAAAAGCATGTGAAAAGCCCTGACAAGCCTCACCCCTTAGAAAGGCCATAATATATGAAAAAAACTTCCAAGGTTTTGTCCTCTGCCCCACCCCAAAATTCGGTTTTGACTCTGCCCTTGCCCCTAGCCCCTTAAAAAGAAAAGTGAATTTGTCAATTGTTTGGAGAAAGTTACACATTCCTCCCTTGATATGCCGCTGCATGTGCGGGTAACAGAGTCTGAAAAATTGAATGTAAACGGGCAGAGTCCCCTTTCAAAGTCTCTTTACATCAGGTGTTGATAACCAGGGTAGATGCACTTCAGTTCCTGCCCGGTTGTTTCGTTTTTCAGTTTGAGCGAGGAGAGTTTGAAATATTCCGATTCAATCCTTTTGTGATCAGTCGTGAAGATTGGTCATAAAGCACAGATGTGCTGTCCATATTCAATGTCCAGCCAGATCCATTTGCGCTTGGATTTGTCCATTGAGAAGGGCTGTCACAGTGCCACATTGTTCCAATATTTGTGTTTAGAAAGAAATCTGGATCAGTTTCCCTTGATGGGTTTTCCTCCTGCATGAATTTATTCATGATGGGGGCCTTGTGGGTGGCCCCTGACTATGTATTTGTTTAGTGTCCCCTGTTTTTTCTCCCTCCATGACAGAGTGCATTGTCTGTCCATAGAGCCGGTCAGACCTGCTTTATCCTGTACTGCACCATGTGTATGCACAGTGGTGGTTTACATGTACAATGTACATGTACATTTCGTGGGCAAGCACATTTGTGAGAGCAAGCTAGGTATTTCTGCCAGGATTTCTCTCGCAGCCTTGGAACTCCAGCCATGCGGTGGGTTTTATTCTTTGAGTTGTGAGGATGTGGGCATGGTGAGCAGTTGTCTCTGGGCGTGGTGACAGTGTATGCTATCTCCTGTCATTACGTCAACAGGGAAGATGGCTTGAGAAATGGTCGAATTCCGGAGAGTGTCATTTCAACTCGTTCTGGAGTTTGGAGAATGTGACCTCTGAGTTGGAGAGTCAACTTTGATGTGACTCGGTTGTTGTTTGGAGTTTTGCTTTGAGTGTGCCTGTCTCGGATCTCGGAGCTGATCAGTTCTCTGAACGTTTGTTGGATGCCCTGCTCTTTCACTGGGATGCGTCACAGTTCAAGTTGCCGTTGATGGATTCCTGAAAAATATGGATTCTCCCAACCACCCTCAAGAGGCCTGCATTTAACCCTGAGGACTTTTTTTTTAGAGAATCTGCCAGTCTCTCAAAAATCTGTGTCCACTTGTCTTTCCAGTTCGTCAGGGTCTCCACAAAAACAGTGGTGATGGTGTGTGATCGAGGGGAAAAGGAGATTTTTGCTGTTGCAGTAGATGTAAATTTTTGTGGATATTATGTCGAGATTTTACTGTTGCTAAGAAAATGTTCTCCCTGTTTAGTAGTGTAGTGCTCTAGCAGTTTCTCTGTTGCCTGTGAAGGTGGCAGAATAATAGGGACTATTTGCATAGTACTGCCTGTGTGCTTCTGTTTCAGGGCTTCTTTTTTTGGTTAATTAATAGCTTTTTTGGCAATCACCTTCGTCACTGCTTGCAGTGAGCAAGATTTCTTATTTGTATTGTAAACATTCCAAAGTAATTGGTGTCGCCACTAAGGACTTATTCCCCCAGCCAAGCGAAGAAACCCACATTGAACTCCACAACAAAGGGAACGGAACATCTCTATTATCAGCCAATCACTCGTCATTATCGGGCCATTCCTGGCTGCCTCAAGTGATGGGCCCATTGTCCCTTTAACCTTGGTACATCAAACCCCCCCCCCTCCAACCGCAGGTATGTGTGTGAACGGGGCTGAAGGAGTTCACAGTGTAAACACAACACCATGGAGTTCAGTGTCTCTTCCTTTCTGGTGTCGCCATCTGTTAGGGCTTTGTTAGCTGTCAAAATGGACAGGAAATTGGGAAAGACTTAATTTGTTTGGAGTGAAAATTACTTGAGGGAAGCGCATAGAATTTGATTGTTCATGTGAACTTGGTAAATTTTCTGGTTACATGACACAGTATACAGTATACACATCAGAGGGGCCAATTTCATAGAGCTTCTTAAGCACAAAATTTGCTGAAGTGGGAGAACACCTTGCTCGATAAATCAGGTAACCAGCCAAAACTCCATGTGATGTATATAGTTTTGGGATCGTATTTGCCGGTAGCTGTCTTTTGGTTAGCATGACAATCATGTAGAGTTTGAGCTGGTTACCTCTGTTTTTTTAAGCAAGTTTTTTTTTTACGCCTAAGCAAATTTTGTGCTTAAGCAGCACTATGAAATTGGCCCAGCCTGGTACTAACTAGTACATGCACGTGTAGATATGACATGTTTTTTCTAGTGGGGGAAGGAGACAAAGTTATGCTGTGTTTTTCCAACGGAGGAGACAAAAGCATAAATAACTTTTTTATTTTGTTTGTCATTTCAGATTGTGAAATAGGGTAAGAACAGTCACAAACACACACAGACCATTAAGGTTATCAGCCATCCTGCCACCCCCATCAGTCTCTGGCACATGAAAGTTTTCCCCTTGGCTTAGAGGGGAAGAATTTCACCTTTGGAAAGCGTTCATTACATTTGCTATCTTTGTTTTATGACAGGACTGTCCCAGGGTTATCTGAGGTCGGTGCGGGCTGGGTAGATGGGAGAAGTTATGGCTCAAAAAAGATTCCTCACACCTAGGCACTTGAATGGAAGCTCCTGTTACACATTTTTGTCATAGTTTGCTGGTTTTCACATTGAGTATTGTGTCTGAACACTCTTTTTCTGTAAATTTCAAATTTGCAATCGACAGAATTCGTCATGCACCCGGAAGAAGGTCCTGAGCCTTTACAACCTTTTACCGGGAAGCATTATCGCTGCCAACAATTTTTTTTTCCGGCAAAAGGACATATGTTTGCAACTGTTTTATTTTAATGAAATATAAAGATTTCTTCGCATATAGTTAAAAAAAATGTCCCAAGTAGTTTGATAAGTTTTACAAGGGTTGTTTTTGCACAGCCTGTGTTTATTTTGTAGTAAATTTTATCCGTTTTCACTAAATAAAGACAGTGTGTTTCTTACGCCCTGTCACCGGGGACATTTTTTCTACTGTGATCATGCTTCTGGGTAAAACGGCGTAAGCGCGCTAACGACCTTTTGCCGGCACACGATGAGATCCTTTTCCCAGCTTTGATGCTGTTGCCATCAGCCATTGTAATCACTCTGGAACCTTGGTGCGATTCTTACCTCTGCGTTCCCGCAGATGTGCCATGTTATACTTCGGTGGCAGTGCACACAAGGCACATCAGTTGCTCATGGTGTGTCTATCATCGCCTACAACTCCTGCACCAATAACCCAAAGTTGGGGGAATGGGAAGCAGATGTGGAAATTATTTGGCCCTGCCTTTGCTGGTTGGTTCTAGACTGCATCTCTGGTCCTTGACGTGGAGAATTCACCCTTTCATTTGCCACTCCATTGAAGGGGGGGGGATTTTGTCAACTGTAAATCCGTCGCTGTCAACATTTTGAGTCCGGCCTGTCGACCTGCGAGTTGATGCATAGCTTGAGTAGAAGGGATGTTTTTCGTTTTAAAGTGCAGCAAGTTATTTACTTTCAGTGAAAGGATATTTCCCCTGGCTTCATATGCTGGTACTTGTATAATTTTTGCTTTTTATTGCTTGCTTTGGTCTTCCATTTGGAAATCTTGCAAGCCTGGAATTTGTTTGCTAATGTGGATTTATGGTTATCATCAACTGATTGAATTGTAATGGAGTAGAACATGTGTTTTTCATTTATAAGAAACAGGTGCTGGTTACCAGGGATTTTGTCTCACCATGGAGGAAGGAAAGGTCTCACTTTACAGAGACGTTAAGGTTTGATTGATGGAGATGGGGGGGTTGGATTCTAGACTTACTTTTGTATCTGTTAGTTTCTACCGTGAAACATGAATCTGCACTGGAGGGCCTTAAGAAAATAGGTCATTTAATTCTGCAAAACATTCTCAAAATGTTCAACTTGAGAAAGCCAGAATTGAGATGCCAAAACATTGGGGGGGGGGGTTGAGCTTGTATTTCAGTAAATGGTCCTCTAGGATTAACATCGTAAATTTTCAAAAGTCAGGCTTTGTTGTGTTTGTTTTTTGTGTTTTTTTCATTTTCTTCTCAAGAGTCACTCACTGATTTGTTACATTTAGATTTGGACCCGTGGAAGCTCTTGAGAAAGGCATTAGACATGCTGGTGACTACTGAGATAAGATTTATAAAAGGGCATGCTTTTTACTGCCCTAAAGGAAGTGGTCAAGATGACTTGTTTTTCCAAAATTTTATCGCCACAGTCTGTTCCCAGTTTACTTAAGACTCGGGCATCCTTGTCCCCAGTAAAATTAACCTCAAACAGTGAATCTTAGGCTGACAAAGAAGACTGGTGAGCGTGCTCTGGAAATCCTTGAAAAATCATGGGTATTGTTTGGAGACTGACAGACCGGTAATAACTTGGAAGTGTTAGGAAAACTCGGGCGTAATGGTTTTAGATTGGCTGAACAATTCTTGATGACATTGTGATTGTTGTCTCGGTTGAGATATCAAGATTACTATACAGTAATCAGAGGGATGGATTGACATGCATAGTGGTAGACTGCCTTCATCTCCAACCTTACCACAAGAAGATTGGTTTTCCTTTGCACCAGTCTGTCTACAGGATTTCCCTTTCAAACAAATTGTCTTGAGCATTGCCAACACCTGACCGGATCCCTCCTGGGCTGCATTTGTCAGGCGGAGGTAGGGGATCAAGGGGTGCCCCATTGAGATATCTAATGGGTGGGACATCAGGGAGTGCCCCACTGAGAAATCTAATGGGTCGGACATCATGGCAGTATGGGCCTACCAGCAACTGGGGAGTGCATTTGTGGGGGTCTGGGCAGGGGGCCAGGGCAGGGGGCCAAATGGTTAGGACATCTGTCCTGCGTGTATTGTTTAGGGACCAGGGTCTGGGGCTGCAGTCGATCCAGGGAGCCAATTTGGTGGAGGTGCTAATGCCTGCATTGGGTAATCACAGAAGAATTTGACTTTTTCCGATTACCAGCTAAGACCGACTGAATAATGCTGTGCATGTTGTTATGAGTGGTTTCTGTGTAATATGGGCAGGGTTCTCGCTGCCTGGAAAAGTCATGAAAAAGTCGCGTAAATTTGTTTTTCTTTTCCAGGCCTGGAAAAGTCATGGAATTTTTCAAACACTGTGATTTCTATTATCAGAAATAAGCGCATAAATTAAGTGCATGATTTTATTCACGACTTTAAAAGTCCAGATGGTCCAAGAAGTTGCTTTATCGAGTCATGGATTTTCATAATGTGGCCTTGGAAAAGTCGTGGAATTTAATTGTCCTGAAAGCACAGAAACACTGTATGAAGTTAGCAGGAGACATAACTGAACAATATTTTCTGAAATGTCATTGCTGAAAATTGGGCCAAATGTACATGTATACGTATTGTTTCAAAAGAAGTGACAAAGAGTGCAACATTTCAATGAAACCTACCCAAGAAACTGCAGATAAACGAACGTTAAAAACCATCTGTTCTCCTAATTCGACATAAATCTTTAGATACAGTTTGATTTCTCTCAGATTGCTTAGTCTGTAGTTTTTCCGGGTCATGAGCACTACCTGTAGGTATTACTGTTGGCTTTATGTCAGAAGCCAAATAATTTTCCGGTCATCGTCGGGTGTCACCTTCTCAGTTCCATTCCGCTAGAATTAGAAACCATAACTTGGCCATCTGGTTTAGTCAACATTGACACAGGCACCCCAAGACCCCCACGCTCAACTCCCTTTCACCCCACATCTGTTCATGGCACCACTGTTCTTTTTTTTTACGGGGGGGGTTGGCTGTGGCAAAATGTAACTTTGTGGTCTGTTCTCATCAATATTTGAGGACTTCGGAGAGACTGTTTTCATAATCAGAATCCTTCCTTAGAAAAGATCTGCATTTTCCTGTTACTGCAAGTAGGTCAAATTCCACGATATCAATTTCCAGCCAGTTTCTGTACTTCAGCATGTGCAGTGTTGAATCTTGTATTCAGGGCAAGAAGTTTTTTCGGCGGCTACAAGCACCGGTGGAATGGCAGTTTTCTTGTCAAGCATCACTCGCCCCGGAGACCAGTGTTTCTTTCCGGCCCACTGACTAATCATAACTTGACCGTTGGGTTACTGTCAACATTAGCATAGCTGGATGTATCAGGGAGGGACAGTCCGCCCACTGGTATGGTAACTTTTTTTTTTCCCCCTGCCTCGATTGCGTGCTTAGCAGCTTGGCTGAAGTGTTGAAGTACAGTGTAGTGCTCAACCAACAACGGGATTTTGTGGCAACAAGGTTTGCAACAACTCTCTCGACTCAAAGTGTGACCCCGGGGTCTTATGTAAGCACACACTCGGTCCCGGCCAAATTTAAGACACTCAGTTGATGCAAGCGGCTTTGCCCTCCCGAAACCTGTTGAGGTTTGTTTCCTGCATGTATCAACATTGTCTTGGAGGGATTTAGGAAGTATCTGGGCCGTGAGCTGAATACAAACGGGGAGCGTTTGCTCAGGGCAAGCACACGCAACCCCGTTGAAGACAAAACAGGACACCTGCTCCCCCAATGTGTTTGTTTCTTTCGCAGCAAGCGTCACTCGGAGGAATTAGTGGGGCTTCGCTGTAACAGAAAATAGCAGGTGGATTTGTCAGAAATCTGCTCTTCTAAAAAAAAAAAGAAACAATGCATGCTTGTTGTCTTCAGTTTTAGATCGGCCTGTTTGCTCAAAGGTAGGATGCTGTCTTGACCGTAGCTAGTTTACTCCAAAGAAAGTTGCCGAGTAGCGGAATGTTTGACAGAAGAAGGGGGAGAATTATTGAAGCCGTTATTTTGACTGGTAGGCAGGCACACAGCGTGTCATCCTGACCCTGAGATCTTCTTACACAGCCTCAGCATCGTAGGAAATTGCTCATGGTTCTGGATATCTGCTCTGTGTCAAAGGTTGAAGAAGTCTGCTGCCCTTAACCCTGATGTGGAATGCCGTGTTTGACAGCCAGCGGATGCTTCATTTTGCTGTTTCATACCAAGTGATAAGTGTTGATTCGTCGTCTGATGAAGTCCAGGCTCCATTCAGTCAGTGCACCGACATGTACCTGTACCTCAAGCATTTTTGGGATCAGTGTTCCTTGCTCGGTTGGCTGCACAGTTGAAAGACAGTGTACAGTCCAGGGTTCTGAACTTCATCCCTACTAACAAAACAGACTGTCAAGTGGTTGTCAATCTCCAAAGCTACACTTGTGAATGCCACCGGTTGACTGGTCGCCGCCGACGTCCCAATGGTGGGCACACCGATGGGCAACTCGCAGCTGAAGTCGCCGGGTTGCTTTTGTCTGCCGCCCATCCTGTTTGCCCGCTCCACCCGATGCCACCCGCAGGTGGCCGATCTCAGTTACCAGAAGTCGGCCGTGGAACTGCACATACACGCAAACTGCTGCCGAAGTATGTAATCTGAGTGTAACATCACTCATGCTAGAAACTCCATTGATGTAGGCGTTTGCTTTTGAATAACAAAATGTTTATTCGTAAAAGTCTGTAAAACTATTTAAATCCTTCAGATATGCAGTTGGCGAGGTACAAATATAAGGAGACTTGTCCAAATCTCATTTATCATTTGACCATATGCCTATTTCTACTAACTGTCATCCATATGTTCATATTTTGTTTGTGCCCGGTCTTCATTTCTCCAATCCTTGCCCTTAGATTGTATGCTTTTCGGAATATGCAGAAAAAAAAAAATTGATTGACCAAAGCATCCAAAAACGTATTTGAATAGTCGAGTTCCATTCCTTTCCTCTTGGATTTTCCTGTCCAAAATATTTGTGCCAAACACCATGTCTTTCCTTTCATTTGACCAGCCCAACGGCAAACCACCAGCCACTCATCCCCTCTCAGTAAATCCCTCCCGAAATCCTCCAGGACTTCGGTAGATTACATGTACATTCCCACCCAGCCTGACCATGCTCCCATCGTCACGCAGGATTTAGCTCTGCAAATAATCAGACCCGTCATCTTTTTCTCCCCGGCACATCACTCGCCACTCCCCGCAAGCTGGTCACTCCGTGATGGGGGGGGGGACCCTCAGAGCGGGCCACCCTACCCTTTGATGCAAGGGAAAGTCAGAAAGTCTGACAGTTCTGTTTCATGTTTGACAGAGACTATTAGGGCCTCATTGAAAGCAAATTGTTTAATGTTCCCACTGACCCCGAACAAATGACATCAAAATTTGATTCCTGGGTGGGTGCCAACCACTGAGGTTGACAGCACTGTGGGTAATAGCCAGGGGTGTACATGTAATTCCTCAGGAATTTTCCTGATTTGTGGATTTTCAACCCCCCCCCCTTTTATTGACTTCTAAAGGTTTAATCAACTGCATTTTGCTACTTTGTTGTACTTCGTTCATAACCCCAAGTGTAAGATGCACATAATCGGAGTCATGTGTGAGAGAGACTTTTGTACATGTACCGGTATCTTGTTGCCGGTACCTGTTAAAAGTAAAAAAAGTCTGCTTAATTTTTTCTCGTAATGACATTCCCTCGCTAGATGTTTGGGGGATTTCTCTTCAACTTCCAATCTCCGCTTGACAGAGCAAATTTTGTGGGTAGCTTAGGGTAGAAATTTGCCTAACCCTGAAAAAATTTTGCTAAGCACAAATGCCTCACCAGTCGAAATGCCACACAGCGACTGGTCTTCTACTTATTTTCTTTTTCCTTTGCGTGCAGGTTGACTGAGGAACATTTTGTGTAGGTCACCCTTGCTCCTCGGGTCGCGCATTCATATCCCGCCTCTGTCAAATCTCTGCACTTGGTACAGAACCTTGTATGACATAGTCACGAAAAGTTTTGAAGTTACACATGCACTTCAGGTCACCCTGTCCCCAGGGTGACCTGGGTCATGTTTCGGCCATGTTTGAATGCCGAAAAGTCTCAGCCCTTTGATTGTTCTGCCCTCAAAGTCTGCTGCTGAAACTAAGTTCTCTCTTCGCAGAGCTGTCTGTGCAACAGTGACGCTAGCATTCTGAGTTTGCAGTCGTAATTGATTGGGGGGGTATGTTTATCTTTAATTTCCCTGCTGCAGTTTCTCGTCCAAAGAGGGACCACCACCGAAGCGGTCATGGATACGAAAGCTCGTCAACGTTAATGAGCAGCGACATAGAGTCCACCAGTTACTTCGATTCCACGGACGATGACAGCAGGTGAGGATTCACTGGTTGTGTCAAACTTTCAAAGTTTTTCAAGATATTTGGGCTTCTCAGTCATTTTACATGTTCTGAAATCTGACAAGCTGTGGACGTTGCACTTTTCATAAATGATCTCAAAAGGCAGCTTGAAGAAAATATATTTGAGATTTGTGTGAAAGATTATTGTTGCTGCTATGTAGAATTGAGTTTAAAAGCTGAGTGCTTAACTATTGAATCAAGGTGTTAAGCTGGCTAATACTTGAAAGCATTCTTTTAAAAACATGCCCAAAGTGCACATGCCCAAAGTGCACATGCCCAAAGTGCCCGACAAATTAAAAATCAATTTGATGGTGCGGTTTACAACACAGGTGGGGCCCTTTTGTTTAAGCCGGTAAAAAATATCAAATTGAGGGGCTGTGAAAATACACAGAGAGAGGTCAGGTCGCTGGGACAGGAGGCTGGCATCCAAAAAAACCAAAACCAGGCGGGGGGGGATAGTGATACTAGCTGGAGATGGCCTGGTTTAGAATGGCCTGGTTGTGGGTAGTTTGTGACAGGCAGAGATTGGCTGTGAAAATAAAACAGGCTGTTGTGGAAATGTGAAACCCTGGCTGGGGTGTGTCAAAAAAACCAAAAAAAACCTGAAACAGATGCAAGTACTTGGCACGCAGATGAATTCATATCGAAATTTTTTATGTAATCATGTATAATATGCCGCTTATCATCAAATATGACATTTTTCCAGGGGTGTGAAAATTCTGCTTTTTTGTCTACATGTTGACCTTCAATTTCAGCCCTTTTGTGCACCTGCTGTGTACAAACATATGGGGACTTCTTACGTTTTAGCATTTTGCTAGCTGTTTTCAGCTTTACTTTTAAGTGGCCACTCACACCCCTGATTTTTAAGATTGGACAATTTTGAACGGGGGATTAAAATGAAAAGTTCTGTCTTTGCTTCCTTTCCATTTCAAATCGTTGCGAAAGTGAGGGGGAAAAATCTGTCTCATTCAACTCGATTTCAATTCAACTCGAACAAAGATTTTGTTGCTAGTGGCCCGTGTGGTATAATGCACTCCAGTGCTCCTGGCTCTATGGGGTGTGATGTTCTACGTTGTTTGGTTAGCCCTGACATTAGAAAGCCGTTTGGGAAATGCAAAACAAGCCCAAGCTTTCAAGCCGGTGTGTTTTTTCAACAGAATCCTAACCAAAATAAGGCCAGGAGGAAAGTCAGCGATAGGATGTCCTTGTCCAAATTGCATCTGTTGGGGAATTTTCAGGATTTTTTTCTTTTGGTGGGGGGGGGTAGATGTAAAAAGGACAAGTTGGGAACGTAAAGCTTGGGGGGGGGAAAGACATTTCTGGGGCTTGATCTCAATGGAATGGGGTCACTCAGAAAGAGACTGACCTGATTTGTGAATGTCCTTTGTCAAGGGGGACAAAAATGTTTCAAGAAGTTCTGTGAGAGGTTAACCTCCATTAGTTTTCATGAATTTGTTTTGTGTTGACAAATTTTGTGGTTGTGCAGAAAAGTGAGTAAACAGGACTTTGTGGGTTAAATACTCAGAGGGTTAGCTCGATTTATTCCTTTTTTTTTTTTTTTTTGGAAACAGTGTTGTATCATTAGAACGTGTACCAGTACATGGCATCATACCTGCCGACCGTTCCCATTGAATCAGAATCATCCCTATTTGTAAGTTTACAGACTGCAAAAACTCGGAACATTCCGATTTCCAACGAAATTGAAAAAACAATAATTAAAACATGAAGAGTCGTGGCAAAAGAGGGCGCTAATGTACAGGAAAAAAAGAGAGCACCATTGGCTTTTTTTTTCATCGGTCGCCATTTTGTGTGGCGACAGCGCATCACTCGCATCTTACATGTGACTTCCGAATTCCGTCGTGCGCATGTAGTCGTGATGAGGCATGTCAGGTGATGTTAGCTATAGAATTGTTGCGGGGAATTAACAAGTTTGTACAACCATATGGAGACGGATCAGAAGCCAAAACGCTTGCAAAGATTTAGGGGCGAATACAAAGTGCAGTTCCAATTCATAACGACATCACGTAAGGGTGAGTTTTTCGCATTCTGCAAGATTTGCAGGTGTGATTTGTGGATCTCTGCCAGAGGAGTAAATGAGGTGAAGATTCACACGAGTAAAGAAAAGCACAAACGGAACGCGCAAGCTGAAATCGCCGTTGGGAAGTCGAAAAGAATTACTTCTTTCCTCCAGGCAGAAGATCTGTCGGTAATTCATGCGGAAGGTGAAGTTCAGCTCAGTGGAATACTTTGTACTTGTAGAGCGATTCGATCTAGCAGCATTGGTACCTAGGGAGTCCATGGAAAAATTAGAGTCTGAATTCAACATGTGTGAAATAGACAACCAAGTAGAGAAATCTTTGTCCAAGGATGAGTCAATGAGACATCGTCCTTGGACAAAGATTTTGTTGAAGTCTCTGTTCAACACCCCGCACCAAAACAAACAAAAAACAATTAAAAAACAATTTTCTCTTGGCACTGTATTACAGTGATCATGTTTGAAGCCTGTGGTCACTGGCAGAATAAAAAATGACCACACATGTTTTATTTTATTTGGATTGTTTTTTTTTTAATTTTTTTCTTTCTCCTTGCAGATTTAGTAGTGCAACAGAGCGCAGCAGCTCCTCGCGATTAATGCGCAGTAAACACAGGAAACGACGGCGGAGACCGCGCATGCCTCAAGTCCAGCGTGTAAGTGGGATTTTTTTTGTCTCTTCAGCTCAATCATGAATAAGGCTCTCTTCTTTTTTTTTTACAGCACACAGTGGAAAATTATTTTATTAAAGTCGGTTTTAATTGATTATGTTGTGTTGATAGGAACCAATACTTCTTGGTGATCTCTTGATTTCTATTCCAAAATAAAAACTCAGATCTTCATATGCCTTGCTACACGTACAATGTGGTTCTTTGACTTGTATGCCTGAACCTGTCAGGCATTGGGATAAGGCCATGTGGAAGACAGCTCTTGGTTTTGTGCTCCGACAAAAAACATGGCAATCACGCAACTTTCATTTCTTTCACAGGCCTCTTCTTTTAGCAGTATAACAGACTCTACGATGTCGCTCAACATTATCACAGTAACCTTAAATTTGGGTAAGTCTCGTTGCGTTACCTTCACATGGCATGGTGCCTGACTTTTGTCAAAGCCCTGCGTATTGCAACAGCTGTACCGTGCTTCATTTTGATTACAAGTGATAGTTTTGTACCCTTAGTTCCACCACAGTGACGCCTAACGTTGATTTTGTTCCTTTTTTTACAAATGCAGACAAAATTAACTTCTTGGGTATAAGCATTGTCGGTCAGAGCAACAAAGGCGGAGACGGCGGAATCTACGTGGGCTCAATCATGAAAGGGTGAGCATCATTGCTACTACATATAAAGGTTACAGAAACGAGGTTTCTAAGTTACCCTTGTCGGGCTGGGGGCTGAATATCCATTTGGCTGGATAACTGACTCTGATTACACACTGACTGATGTGAAAGAGCGCTGTTCCTTTTGGGAAGAAGTTTGTTCTCAGGTTGGCACAGTGGTATTTTTCCTTGCCTCCTACCACCCTGACCAGGTTCAAATCTTTCCTTTGCCGGTATGTGGATTTGGGTTTCAGTCCCTACTCAATTCCATGGGTTCCCCTGGAATAGCTGTCTTGTTTCTCACACTCCTAAAACTGATCATTTCTTCATTGTCTTCTCTGCCAGGGCCCCCGGGGAGAATAGATTATTGGGCTTTACCCTGATGAAATAAACGATTAATATGCTTTTCGTTCAATGACTCCATCATTTCTTTATGCCATGGCTGGTTTGAATCCATGTCCGGGGAAAAAAATTGCATTTGCATGAGTATGACCTTTGACCCCTGGACCGCGATGCAAACGTATCGAAATGTATTGTCTTCCTCCCCCTTCAGAGGTGCGGTTGCGGCAGATGGCCGAATCGAACCGGGCGACATGATTCTCCAGGTCAACGAGGTCAGCTTTGAGAACATGAGCAACGACGATGCTGTCAGGGTACTGAGGGACGCCGTGCACCAGCCAGGGTAAGAGCAGTAGAACTGTGTCATGGGCAGGCAGGGAACCAGTGAACTGTGTCACAGGCAGGCAGGGAACCAGTGAACTGTTCCGGCTTCATTAGCTGTTGATAGCTGTTAATTGCCGATCATCTTTTGTGAACGGAAAGTGTCAAAGAAGATTATTCTTTTATAGAAGATTAAAAAAACAATTGTCCGGGGTGGGATTTTAACCTGTGCCCTCTGGACCACCATACTGGCAGTCTTATAACACAGCCCTGGTGTTGGTGGTTCTACCCATTTGTCAATATCTTTGTTCAGTGGGTGCTAATCTGGAGCCATAAAGCGCAAAGCACCATGATCGGTGAGGTTGAGATGAAAGGAGGGCATTGATCATAGTGTTTCATTCTCTCCTTTTTTTTTTTAACAATACAGGCCAATCAAACTAGTAGTAGCCAAATGCTGGGATCCTTCACCCAAGGGCTACTTCACCATCCCAAGGAGTAAGTAAGCTTTTTTATTTTACCAGAAACAAAAGCTGAAGTAATTTTAACCCGGTGGTGAAAAGTACCGGAAACCGATCAATCAATTACCATCATGTGAACTGATCAGTATATCAGTTAATCGCTGATGACTGGACTAATCCCGCGAGATTATCATTATTGCGGTGCCACCATAATCACTTGTGCTCTCTGGAGCTTGTGGCAACTCACAATGCCCTATCTGCTCTGTTTGGGAACAAGAGAGGGCGCAACAGTGATGGTCCTCCGGTGGGAACTCACTGCGTTGACGCGAGACGCACCGAGCATGCGCGACCAGTATCAACGTGAAGGTGTGGTCTTTGCGTATGGGTCGTGGGCACGCACAAGCCCAGTTTGGAAGACTTCCCCTCCAGCCTGTCTCTTCTGGACTGATGAGCGTGGACTTCAACTTTGGGGCAGTTTTTTCAATAGGGGTGCTTGTAGTGCCCGCACTCCCTCACCTGTGTGACCCTGCGGTCATGGCCGCTCATTCTTGTCACCGAATAAGGCAACTGGAATCCAAACTTTCAACTTCTAAAAAAAGGAAATTTCATATTGCCAAGAAAAACCCCGAGACTCAATCAGAATTATTGTCCTCTTTTTCTTCTTTAGGTGAGCCCGTGCGGCCAATTGATCCCGGGGCATGGGTGGCCCACACCAACGCCATGAAAGTGGCCGCGTACCACGGTCAAGCGGGACCAGTCAGTCCCTCCATGACCTCCATGACCTCCGGCAGCTCTTCACTAACCAGCTCAATCCCAGAGTCCGAAAGTGAGTCGATGATTTTAAGTTTGCCTTGGTGACCACAAAGTTTTCAAGTTGACGTCTCCAAAAAAGTCAAAACCTTTGGAACAGTTCATAGTGAATGCTTGTTGGGATCACGTTTCTGTTCCTGTGAGACAAATGCGTTGGATGCTGAGCAAACAGGGTATTAGCCAAGAGAAATCAGGCCGCCGAGTAACAGGTTGTATCTTGAGGACCACCGCGTGACGATATCTATGATGACTCGGGCTTAGCACAAAATTTGTCTAATTCCTCTCTCCTCTTGGCTTCTCGCCCTAGCAGGATTCGAGGACTTCGGCCCGCTCACCATCAACTCGGACCTCATCACAATCGTGCGAGCCATGGCGGCGCCGGACTCGGGGCTGGACATCCGAGACCGCATGTGGCTCAAAATCACCATTCCAAACGCTTTCCTAGGTGAGACGAGACAAGAGCCCTGGGCTCCAGGCCCCCCACGGTTTAGGTGCTAATGAACTACCATGAGGCTTCAGCTGCGTCTGGCTTGAGCATTGTATGACTGAAACTGAAAAGCTGTAGCCCTTGACGGCGATGCCCGTGTCGAATACAACCTTTCTTAACTAGTGGCTTCAGCCTCGAGCCATCAAATTTACATGTACTAATATAAACGGACGTATTGCAACTTTTGAAAGGCCACATGCAATGCATGACGCATTGCATGTGGCCTTTCAAAAGTTGCACGATTCTATCAACTCAAAGAGTCAAATTGGCTCTTCATCATTATTGTCAGCCACGGCACTGCACAGGTAGGAAGTTGGGCAGTCACGTTAATTGCAACTGTCAACCTATCCAAACGTTTATCTCGGTTGAAAACCGGTGTTAGGTTCAAGTCCACTACAGGTCTGGTCTCAGGTAAACCACAGATCAGTTCATCATTCCTGCTGTAAGCAAAAGACGAAATCCTAAATAACTAAGAAAAGCATTTGTCACAGTTTATTTGAAAGGACGCAATGCGACTGTGCAGCAGAAGATCTATGAAGACTTGTGATGGACCAGATGGAAACATTGGTACAAAGCCAGCCTGTCTGTATTTGGTCCAGATAATGAGCCCCCACGCTGGACCAAGAGGGGGCGCAATTTTCCCAACAACAGACTCCTGTGGTTGGAACTGCACATTGCTTGTTCACGAACGAATATGAAATGCATGCGTCATGCATGCGTCACAGTCGCCTCGCCACCAGCAAAATGAACAACCCCAACCAACCTTGCTCTGTTCAACCAATGAGGGGGTGCTTCTGCTCAAGGCGGATACCGCCACTACTCGAACACCATTACTCCCAAGTCTGACAAACCAAAATTCATCCTCCCATCCTTTGGCAGGTTCTGATGTTGTGGAATGGCTGTACAGTCGTTTGGAAGGCTTCTCCGATCGGCGAGACGCCAGGAAGTACGCCTGCAACCTCCTCAAGGCGGGTTACATCCGGCACACCGTCAACAAGATCACCTTCTCTGAGCAGTGCTACTATGTCTTTGGCGACCTGTGTGGAAGTGAGTGCACCACAGGGGTGGTTTGATTCCTTTAGAGAGTTTCCAAAATAAAAAAAGGTTAAAATGTTAAGCAGTGGCTGCCAAGCCAGCGACAAGTCCATGGCTCCTCCAAAACTTTAAAACTTATGCCTTATCTCACTGTAAGTTATCCTGAAGTTTCTTTCTCAAGAAGTATTAAGTTTCAGAACATAATGCGATATTTGTGTTAAGTAAAGCCTAGTTCAAATCAATGTTGTCTTCGAGCGCATCACAAGTCCCTGTAAATCCCTCACAAGTCTTTCTATCTTTAGCGAATTCACAAGCTATTCAAATAAACTGTGACAAAGGCATTCTTTTGTCACCGTTACTCTTGACTGGCCTTGTAAAGGGACTTGTGAAGGGACTTGTGACTGGACTTGTGACTGGACTTGTGACTGGACTGGTGAAGGGACTTGTGACTGGACTGGTGAAGGGACTTGTGACTGGACTTGTGACTGGACTTGTGACTGGACTTGTGACTGGCCTTGTGAAGGGAC
>NW_019091404.1:44663-72377 GCF_001949145.1 Acanthaster planci | reverse complement strand
TCGTTACAAAGGTGAAGACTGAATTTTAATCAATGTATGGTTTTGTTACGGTTATTTGAAATTCAAGGCTGCATGCGTGCCATTGTGCGTGATCTGAGTATTACAGTGGAAAAAGTGTACATTGCTTTAAGGACGGTATGTTCAGTTTTCGCAGAATTGGTGTCAAAATGACCAAGAAGAGTTACTCTAAAACTCGTAAAGGTTCAACTTCTGAAAATATTGCATTGCGACGATATTGGAAAAATGTCGAGGGGCGGATTCCGCTTTGCGTCTAGAGAGCGCCCTCACCGGTGAATCACATCAAATCATCTCAAACGCCACACTGAGGTCGATTATTGGTTCAGGGCCGCTGACGACTCACTTGTTCTTGATTTTCCGTGGCGGTGAACTGAGTAAGGAGAAATTCTCACAAGCCCTGTGCACCTTTCGTTGTTAGCATAATCATTGAAAAGTACTCACAAACTGTGCTTGTGCTGCCAAAAAAATACCCCAAACGCTATAGGTTGACTGCAGCATTATGCAGTTCGCCTGGGTATACCGTACTTTGCCTGGAAAGAGGCCAAGTCGACAGAGAAATTGCACGTGGAGTTTTGTTAATTACAGGTGTAGATACGTAATTATGGGTGCTAGATATTAATTTTCGCCTGTGGGTTTGTAGCCATGAACTCTGTTACTGGTTTGACCGAAGCATTATCTCGAATTTAACACTACAGGTCGGCTATTGGGAAATTGTAGGCCTTGGTGGCTTGCGGAGTTGTGTCTTCCATAAAAGGAGCCAAATAAACGAAGTAACAGTATTTGGGGAAGTTGTCTTCAACTTTGAAATACGACATACGAGTTGATACTTTTGCCCTGGGCTGTTGTGATACTCCATTCAACAGGCCAACAACCACGTCAAACACCACGTGCAGGTCGACGGAAAAGTCTCCCTATATATAATTTTGATTTTCTCATAATTTCACCGTAACTGTTCGAAGTTACCGGCACTAGATAAAAATGGTTAAACATGGACATTTAATAATAGTAATATCATCGAATGCCTCAAAGGAAAATAAAACAACTCGGAAAAAAATTAAAGATATGTCGTCTTTCCGGCAAGTTTTCAACTTCTGACATCTCTTTCTCCTCTGTTCCAATTCGACCTACGATGTTTAAGGTGTTCCCCAGTTACACGGTGTACGAAGCACAGCACGAACTTCGTGCATGGGCGTGGTAGTGGGAATGTTCCCTAGACCAGAAATATCATTTTTCTCTCTTTTTTCTCCATTCCTACAAGCAATCACCATGCATAGACCTTCCAAACACTCCCGGACAAAAATAACCCTAGAGATACTATTATGTATCCTCCAATTGACATCGTATCGACCTGTGGCCTTTGCGCCAAGGGTTGTAACTTATACGGCGTAGAGGAAAGACGGTCCCGGAGTAATTTATCTTAAAAACCTATCATATTATCACTACTCGACACCTATTATCTCTGATAGGGCTGTTCATATCTGCTATTTTTAAACCGATCTCGTTTTCCTGCGACCTCCTTTCCAAATCGACCTGTGGCGTTGATAGTGGTTTTGAGAAGTAACATCTACCCTTTGGACTGACCATGGTGGAAGGACTTCCATGGACTGACCAGCTGAGGTTTGGGTGAAGGCCTATAATGTTGAACTGTACGTTCTAAATTCTGCAGTCAGGGGTAATCTCATTTCAAGATGGCGACGTCCACGAATGCAAAACCGAAGGCCCCCGTCCCGCCAGTGCAGATTCCCAAACCAGTGAAATTCCTCTATGGAGGTCTAGCTGGGTAAGTGAGGTTGATTGACTAGTCACAGGCTATTTAGTGAGTTGATTCTTTATAATTGCTCGGCCTGTAAGTTTGCTTTTTACAAATTTAATTGCCGGTAATCAGGTGATTATTGCTGCATAGGCTAGGCATAGGCGTTGAGCCTAACGTACTCTGTACATTAGCATGCCATAGTGAGGCTAGCATTGTAGCAACAGTGTAGCAGGAGGCCCTTGCCATAAAATATATCATGCCAGGCTGTGTTTGACCGTCATAATCGTGATCCGTATCGGTCCATACTTATAATGTAGTTGGGCTTACGAATAGTGCTTAGTAAATAGTAATAATACTTTAATAGGGCCTAGTAGTAGGCTTGTTGTTTAGTATTTTATGGGCATGGGATTATTCAGCTCAATCTGGACTTTGACACCACCTGACATTTGATACCACCTGAGATTTTCTGAATAAAAAAACACCTGCTTTACGAGTATATTCAAGGATAATGTTGCAATCCTCTCCTTACCAGTATTATGATCTCTCCTTACCAGTATTATGATCTCTCCTTACCAATATTATGATCTCTCCTTATACGTCAAATAAATGAAACACTGAGGAAAATTCACTTTTGTATTTCTGATTAATTACATTATACAATCCTCTCCTTCACTTTAGAAATTCCTTTTAAGTACTGAAATCAAATAAATTGTATGGAGTGCAAGTTGTCCTGGGTACGAATGGTCCTGGGTACGAATTTGCTGGGGTACAAGTTGACGTGGGAACAAGATGACCGGCGTAGGAGTCCGACTTGACTTGCGTACGAGTTGACTTGGGTGGGAGTTTTGGGATACAAGTTTACCTGGTTACGAGTTGACCTGATTCCTGGACTCTTGCTTAAATTTCCTGCTGACTGCAGTAGTACATGCACTATGAATGGATCTCATTCAACATGTTCAAAGACAAAGTAACTTTGGATAGGCCTTGGTTGGATTCAGGATTGCACCGAACAGCACCAATACCAAGACTGTGAATGAAAACTGGAGTGGTTTGGGGCTGTATTTGTATTGTCTCTAAAAATCATCCACTGCAGTACCTGTATGTCCAGGGGAAGACACCAGTAATTCCCTACAGTGACCTATTAGCCACCAGAAAGCAAAAGACGTGTCCAGAAAAGTTTAATTTAGGAGGGAAAATACGAAGTCATTTACTTAGAAAAAAAATTGAATTTTTCAGGCCAGTTTCATAGGGTTTGTGCACGGGATGTCAAGTGGTGTCCGTGTATGGAACACTTTCCATGTCCATGCCTTGCAGTTCTATATAAGATTTAATTTTAAACAAAGGATGTTCATTAGAATTTGGTTTGGAAAGAAAAAAAGGAACTTAAAAAGCACCATGAGGAAGAACTGAGTAATGTTTATCACGTTTGAACAGGATGGGGGCCACTGTCTTTGTGCAACCTTTAGATCTGGTGAAGAATCGCATGCAAATGAGTGGTAAGTTGTGTACTGTTGAACCCGGATATTTTGTGCACATAAAGACAGCACGTATTTTATTGTTAATCCCATTGCTACCAGCATTTTGTACACTACATATGCTGGTAACCCAGTCTAGACTTATGCACAGCAATCTGTCATTGGCAAATAGTCAGAACTAAAAGTAAATGCTAACATCTCGCTGAAAATTTGGATTTTTCAAAGGAAATTCAGTTGCTTGGATGAACCAGGCCATAAAATAGGCCACATGTGTATCGTGACCTGTTAACTGTTACTTTCACGGGTTTGAATAGTTGCTGGTAAATGTCTTTAGGTTTTGGAATATGGTACCTGTTTA
This sequence comes from Acanthaster planci, assembly GCF_001949145.1. Next base: position 68,773 of record NW_019091404.1, on the reverse strand, counting down.
ATTTTTGTTGAAACTGTCTTTAGATCACACTTTTTGAAGTTTTTCCCCAAACAATTTAAAAATCATGTATCTCAAATTTTGGGGAGATGAATTAGTCAGATTTGCATCTGGATAGGTTCTTGTCTCTCCAAATCATCCATTTTCTTGCTTTCAACAGGCGAGGGCGGTGCATCCAGACAGTACAAAACCAGCGGTCATGCCATCAGAGCAATCATAACCAATGAAGGATTCTTGGGCATGTACAATGGGTACGATTCTCTGGCAGCATTGAAATGGCAGTCTTACTGTTTCTTGTGTCAAAATTCATCAGGGAAATCTGTTCACTCGTGTAAAATGCCTAGGGAGGAGGGTAAATTATGATCCAACCAAACAAATGAGTCACGAGTCACCAGAGCAAGTTTTGAGCAAAAGGCCTTCAAGACAATCTCACACAGTATAAATCACCCACAACATTTTTTTTCCCCCGGAAATTGTTCATTGATCCGGTTAATATTACCATTCATTGGAATGCCAAAATGACTGTTACATCAAAACAAAGAACGACGTTTGCTCGTTCTAAAACAGGATTATCCAAAATGTGACCTGAAGACTCATTTGGAGGATGTGATCACAAGTTAGCATCGAGGTTTCTACCAGGAAGATGTTAGGAAAAAACTAACTTTGATACCAACTGCATCGTTCAGGAAGCAAGCATTTTGAGTGGCAACCATTTATTGACCACTGGTCGATATTCCCTGGTAATCTGTATTCAAAATGTGGCCTGGATACCAGGCAGAATCGACCAGTGAGTTGTCAAGTGGTAATTTCACCAATCTGACCCAAGTGTTTAATAGGGAAAAAGGGATAAAGAGCCAAAGCAACATCAGCTCGGAACACTTTTAACAGTAATCGCTTATTACAGTTGTGTTTTTTTTTGGGGGGGGGGTTCCTCAGGTTGTCAGCAGGTCTGCTCCGTCAAGCCACCTACACAACCACCAGGCTGGGGATCTACACCACCCTGTTTGACATGGTGTCCGGGTGAGTTGTTGCCTCACCTTTCTGGAAGGGTTTTGACATGCTTAAGACAGGGACGATTGATCGAGTGAGGCGCATGTGTGGCCATTCTGTTGAAGACACGTTGCTTGACAACGCCTCAGAGATCTCATGAATGGAGGTGTTTTAGCGTGGAGCTTGGGAGAAAGAAACTTTGTTGTAATTGAAGAAGTGTATTTATTCTACTTTGACCCTTCTTTCTGCAGGCCTGACGGAAAACCACCAAACTTCTTCATGAAGGCAGTAATAGGTAATAGCAGTTGATTGTCAACAAGATCCGTTTAATATTACTATTCATATTATTAATAAAACATACGATACACTCATAACTTACTTGTTTTCCAGTTAAACTGTCCAACACTTTGCTTTGTCCTTCTCCAGGTTTGACGGCTGGAGCAACGGGGGCTTTTGTCGGGACTCCAGCCGAAATCTCCCTCATTAGAATGACATCCGATGGCAGGTAGACCCCTTTCTGGTCCTGCGAATGTACTCTTGCCAGACCTGTCCAGTGCATGTCTAGATATGACCAGTGTTTCTTTTATGAGAGGTTTTTGTGGGCTGCCCTGCTGTAAGGCTTACTGATCTGCGATTTGTCCATTCGAATTAATCTGAATTGCATGCCTGCCATTCAAATCCAGGACTCGGCTCACTTGTCCCTGACAGCGTTCCAGCAATAAGCAGTCACCTTCATATGTAAGGGATGCTTTGATTGGTTAGTTAGCTACTTGTTTTCTCTTTTAATTTGAAAGGTTACCTGCCAATGAGAGAAGAGGTTACACCAGTGTGTTCAACGCGTTGGCTAGGATAACAAGGGAAGAAGGCCTTGTAACACTATGGAGGGTAAGTGCACTTCAGCCAAGTGAAGGACTGACAGTTTGCCTGAAAACCTGCTTTGAGTAGATGATTGAGGTCGGCACTGTTGAGGCTTTGCGTGGTAGCCATTGTGCAGGGCATTTCTTTTGTTCCACAGGGTAATCTCCTTAGTGCATACCCTGTGGAACAGAAGCACTGGCCTGCAAGATGGCAGCCATGCAAGACCTCTATAGTGAAACTCCAGCACTCCATAGCATTGTGGGAAGCAATCCCCGCGTGCGGTCCATTCATTTCTATTTTTCTTCCACGTCACTCTCAATTAGGGTTGCGGTCCCACCATAGCCAGAGCCATGGTGGTCAACGCAGCGCAGCTTGCTTCTTACTCCCAAGCCAAGCAATTTCTCCTGGGCACAGGTAATCGATTGAGGCAGAGAGGTCTTTGGGATCAACTCATATCTAAGGCCGTTTTCCAATACTCGACTTTGGCTCCATCTGAGGCTTCAACTGTTTTTTGACTTCCTGACTTTAAGGTTGTGAGCGCAATAGTAAGTCTGATAGCGCCACAAAACATCGAGTAAGATGCAAAAGAGCCAAACATTACAGTACTTCAATTTCAGTTAAACGCTTCAGGCCCACAATCGGGGACTGGTTTCCTACACCAAGCCTGAGACGGAGACGAAGTTGAGTATTGGAAAACGGCCTAAGAATACTTCATCTGTTCCTTCTGGAAACACTGCCCGTTTTTATAATTAAGCAGCAGGTAATAGGTAGACAACCATTTCAGGCAGTTGAATATGGGAAAGCTTTATAGCCCTTGAATTATACATTGCTCTTCGTATTTCATTTCGAAAAGTCAAGACCTGGGCAACAGGTCATGTTGAAAGCCCGCCGTATTGAAAATCGATTCTTCGCCTGTTTGTGTCTCCTTGACAACAGGTTACTTCCAAGATAACATACTGTGCCACTTTGGAGCAAGCATGATCAGTGGTCTAGTCACAACCATCGCATCGATGCCGGTAGATATTGCAAAAACAAGGTAAGAGCTGACAGCTATAATGGCCTTAAATGAGCGTTGCTCTGACATCCTACTTTTGAAAAAAGTTGAGGAATTGCCACTAAAAAAGTGTCTTCTTTCACTTTTCTGCGCCAGAATTCAGAACATGAGGATTATAGACGGCAAACCAGAGTATTCCGGTGCTATTGTAAGTTCTCATTTTTATTTTCTGCTGCTGTCATTTGTTTCACCAGTTTATCAATATCAAATGTCTTGAAGTCAGTTCTAAAAAGATACAGTGTTATTTATGTTGTTAAAAACGCCTCTCACGTCAAAAAATTCTCAGGATATTATATAATTTATCTTATTTTATGAAAGCTAACTCTTAAGACAGAGATAAAGCTGAGATTTTGAAAAAAAGATGCCCTCATCTACCTTGACATTTGTATTTGTCTGTTTTCTCCTCCCCTCGTCCTCAGGACGTGTTAAGAAGGACCATCGGCAAGGAGGGTTTCTTCAGTCTCTGGAAGGGGTTCACGCCCTACTACACCCGCCTGGGCCCCCACACCGTCCTCACCTTCATCTTCCTGGAACAGCTCAACAGGCTCTATCGGGTCAACTTTGCCAAGAGCAAAGAGTGAAGGACAGGAAGGAGACTGAAATCTGCGGAGTTCTCTCTGCTGTCCCCCCCCCAACTCACTTCACATCCACAGTTTTTAGAACAGACCCGAGGGCGCCGTATTTATTTTTTAGAGTGGACTCAATGGAGGTAACCCGGTGAATGGCAAGGGTTTAGGATACACATGTAGAGAGGCTGATGGTAATAGATATATTTGCGAATGATGTGACACTCGCCCACATAAATCCCACCCGACTGTTTCCAGTCAGCCAGCTTGCTTGTCAGTCTTGGAGAAAAAAATGCTTTCCCCAGCATTCAGCCCACTCTGCTGATTAATTAAATTCTTGATTTTCATTATAGACACGTCCTTTTGGGAAGTTGGGGGAGTAAATTAACCTTTTTGGGGGTGTTAGATTCTGGGCATTAGGTCCTTTAAAGTTTATTGTTAGTTTATCATCCCCATATGCATTATACTCGCTGGCCACGTGGATGAAAAATAGTTTTGTTTCCATTATAGTCTTTGTTTGATCCAGTTAAACTGAATCCAACGGCAGGTTTGATATTCGAGGGTATTTTACTTTTCCTGCGTTGTCTGAATTAGTACCGAGTCTGAACTATATAATGCATATTCTGTCCTGTTTTACCTTTATACTTGTAGCATTTTTAATGGGCTAAGTTGATGTAAGCGAGTTGGTGACCATTTAGTGAGTGGTTGAAAGCAGCGTAATCGAATGAATGGCTGATGTTTTTGAAAAGTGCTATACATATCTGAAAAGATGGCCTAATCATTTCAAATACAAGACTCACCGGATGATTCAAGTTGGTAAGCTTTTGCAGTGTCGGATCAAGAGATGTATGTGCTTTGATCTGATTGGCTCATTGTGTCTGTTTGCAATGTACGCAACCTGTGATTGGCTGACGAGAAAAATATCAAGTTTCATTGGTCCTAGAGCCCAAATGATAGAATTAGTGTTCCCGAATACTCCTTTGGCTGACGTGTAACATTTCCAGTGTGTGCTGATTTGTGAAGTGGTTAACGGTAAACAGATTCAACCTTGGTAACCAATCAAAGGATATTTTTCTTGAAAGAGTTTTCCGGATTGGCTAAGCTAGATGCTTGAAATTTACAAAGGTCCTCTTTGGTCCAAAATTAATGATCTGAAATATGTATCAGCCCATCTGAGTAATTTTACTCCTTGTCTCAAAACAGAAGGCCAGTTATTACCTGAAATTACTGGAAACTGCCTATTTGCAATATAAAAACAAACATCCGTGAACTTCAGTGGGTCTTGGCTTATAGTTTTGAAAGTTGATTTTTCAGCTAGGGTTTGTAAGAATAGTCGATTTCTCATCTAGATTTTACGCAGTTGCTCAGGAGAATTCGATATGCACAATAGTAGGTCATTTGTTCAATGAACAAAGATGAGCATTGGGCATTTCTTGGTGTGCAAATTTGCCACACATTTCAAATGATGAAACTTGCCTCGGGGTTTGAATGAAGAAACAGCAATTCTGTTCTGGTCAACACAGATTCATTGGTTGCAGTGAATTGAGGTTAAAATTTTATATTCCCTTGACTTGTATTATTTACAAGATCCATGCCCAAAATGCCATTAATCAAAGTTTTCACATCTACGCTAAGGGTGTAAATTTGATTGCAGTCTTTAACTTTAATTTGTTATTTGCTGTTGAAGGTTTGGGTCCATAATAGGGGGGGTGTCATTGCATGCTACAATATCTTTACAGTTGTTAATTTCTTTAAAGTTTGGAAAAGTATTTTATATGTCTTAATTATAATTATGTGAAATATTCCTCCACTCGTGAAGATTATGTTTGTGATTTATTGATGCAAATGTTTGTCACAAAGCATCCTCTTTCGTTAAAGCCGCTGGTTGTTTATTCAGAGTCAACAGGTTTGAAGGTTAAACTTTCACTAAATCCTGGAAATAATCTCTGCAAGGGGGCGACATACAATTTAGCATGGATTTCTTCAGTACTGATTAATTATTCTCTGAACAGCAGATTTTTTGTTAATTCCTTTTTTAGTTCATGTTTAGTTTCCTTTGTTTGTGGTTTCAGAATACAGACTAAATGTAATGAAACCAGTTTGTTTTACTGATGAATTTCCAGTTTTATTAGCAAGAGCTATTAGTTTTAAAGCTTGAAGAGTTTTATGAATATTCTTACAAGTGATACGAAATTTTAATGCAGAGTACTTCCAACACGCCGGACACTCATGCATAATCGCCCTTCTCAAAACTGGCCTACGTCTGCAGTTCGTCTCTGACCCTGCTACCATTTCAGGCCTTTAAAATCTCGGATCAAATGAGAAGATTCCAATATCTGGTTTTGTTGCATACATTTTGCGTTTTTTTCCAATAAAATCGACCCATGTTTGGCCCAGGTTTCCGAAAATCGGGGTGCGTGTCGAAGACGGCGCCGTTGTGGACGAATCGTCGTTTGACAGCAACGTTTTAAGAAATGGTGGTGGTGGCGCCCTTTGTAACCCAGACGACGTATCAAAACAGTGCGCTCGCCGTGTATTTGCATGATTGATTGAGGTGGTTTATATTACTAGACTACAAGTGACATTATTACAGCGAGACCAAAACGAAGTTCGTAGCGGAGAAAGAGGGTAAGGAAGTGATAGTTAATTGGAGCCATGATTGGAACATTTAAATGGTTTTTTAGTGATGTAGAAATGTATCTACAATAAAGATTAGGCCCCTTAAGTGTGGAAAAGGAAATGCATTTACCGAGAAATAGTTTTGCAAGCTTCAAATTAACTTTGCATGCTTTGGTGTTATCCGATCTGTCATGTCTGTTGCGGAACATTACATTCCTCCATGATTAGGCCTAACATTTGTGGCGTTGCGTTTGTCAGTTGTCAAAATATCCTCAAACGACGACGAAAGGAACAGGGGTAATGATCTATGTGTTTCTTGCTTAAAATTCGAGTTCTTATTTGAGGATAAGAGACAGCTTTGAATTTGCCATTTGTGTTAGGCCGAAGACCATGATTGGCATGAAGACTAAGTCGAATCATTGATCATGTTGATGTTTTGATTTAATTCTAGAACAAAAGCCAAACCTCATTCCAACCTTCCAGTTCAAACCATCCAGAGTCCAACCACCATGCCACGAGGAGGACAGAGATCTGCCAGTCGGCGGTCAGACATCAGCGACATTGATGCTGACCAGCAGATGGGTAAGTTCACGATCAGACTTATTCGTATGTCAAAATTACATGGAATATAATTCTGTCTTTAAATCTCTTATTACATGGTCAATTTAAAATCGGATTAGAAATAAAACTTGCAGATACCATGGATGTTCAAGCTATTTGGGGGGTATTTGGGCATCGAAAAATATGTAGAATGATATTCTTATGTAAGGATTCATGTCACCAAGCTACTGGTTAACTTCACTGTCTAATCCTCAATTTTTTTCCACAGCTGAGACCGAGCTGGCCAAGTTGCAGCGGCAGTACCGGATCATGGAAGGAGACCGGAACGCCTACAGCATTGAGTCTCAGGATCTGATCCGCCGACAACTGTAAGTCCCAAGTTGGCCTTTTTGTTCGTCCGTAATCCTTGTCTCAGCTTACTAATGGTCATCAGTTTTTCAGGAAATCCAGTTGTTTATGTTCCAGGGCAAGTCACTTTGCAGTAACTTACTTCTCTACGGCCAGTTGAGGCCAGACTGGTTATCTTCCTAGTTGATTATAGCCAGCAGGTACAGTGATAAACTGTTACCATCATGCCACCTTTTGTTCAGAATTGACTCTGTTATTGGCCCAGCGATCAGGGGTAGCAGTAAAAGTGAAGTTACATGTATGTTTGTTCCTCTAATGAAAGAGCTTTTATGAAATACCATGTAATTGCCATTACTTTTTATGGCCTGGTTGTGTAATGTCTTTCTACATGTATTTTGAATGTTGTAATACAAAGTGCTTTTGAATGTTCATTCCCAACAGGGCGGAGATTAGTCAGCTGGAAGCAGAAAAGAAGGAATTAAACAAAGATCTGTACCTGTCCGACAGCCAGACCAACCAGGCAAGGGACAGCAACAACGTTGACAGGCTGACCGAGCTCTGCTCCATTCGAGGTAAGGAAGCTACTGTTGACCACCGAATCTGTATCATATCGCATGTAGCGTTACATTCTTTAAAGCGAAGGAGCGAAATCAGCCAGAAGATCTCATAGTGGTATCAATGAGACTCCTTAGTCCCTAAGTTATGAACAGGAAATTGCAGGTTCAGATCCCAGTAAGTACCTTTGGATTCGTCTCTTTCCCTGAAGACTTTGGAAAGCACTCAACATTCTTGCAATGTCAAGAAGATCAGCCCACTTAACATCAGCTGAAGTTGTATCTTTCTGGTTGCATATGCCTGCTTTAGTAAAAGTTTAATTCTAATAGTTTTTATAACAAATCATCATGTTGAGAATTCAGGAGTAGGAGTTCGTTGCTGAATGATGGGATATATTTCCTTCTTTTAAAATGGAAATGGAAATAGCCTTCAACTGAACTGACTTTTGGCACTTTTACTGTTGGCTGTTCAAAGTGTCACCTTTACCAACTTGACAGCTACGTGTTTCTCAGTATTCCTACTTCCCATGTTCTGCTGGATACATTTTGAGTTAGTGAATATCAAACCTTAGAAATGCCATTAAAACTTTGATTGCATTAAGCAAATTTATATCTGAAATAGAATATGCAAACTGCTTGCTGGCCGCAGAGGAGGCTTGATGTTTCGAACTTAGCAGACTCTTTCTTAATGGCAAAAAGGGTAAAATTCTGCTAGGACTGAGATGTAGGGCCCTCAAACTTCCTCAGCAATTGCTAATTTTGTTTCCCAAACCTCCGTACTCTAGATGACTACAACCAGAAGATTACGGAAGAGAAAGACCAGCAGCGTGAGATTCAAGACAAGATACGGACCAAGGAGCGAGAGATCCGCGGCCAGCACCGCGAGATGGGCGGTGTGCACGCCAGCGCACAGCACACCCAGAAGACGCAGAAGGCCATCCGCGTGAAGGAGAATCGACTGCACCAGGTGAGCCCGCCGGTCTGCTTGTTTCCTCCGTTGATATACCGTCACCAAAAGCTGCCGCCAGCTTATGTGCTCCCCCACAGTTGTAGTAAACAGTAAACTCACTGATGCTTCACTCTAAAACACCTTGGGGTCCGGGAAGGGGGGATTCCTGCAGTACCATTGTTTCCGGTATAGTCACTGAAACATTGTCTTAATTGTTCTAAGCATTTCAGGGTTTTATGCTGCTGTTGTGTCATCATTTTGACAGTTTCACAAATTTTGACATATTGTTCTTGTGGACATGTTGGACAAAATTGTTGACTTTCCCTGAGACATGCACATAGTGCACAGACTAATGCTTCAAGAATTTGAGTTTTAATGACCATCAATACACCCTCCGTCAATTCAAACTCAAAATTTCACACGTATAGTCGAATCCACTGATGTTTCACTGGACACTCTGGATGGCCCCCATGAATGGTGGTAAGCATTGTGTTGGATTTGCATGGAGCTACTGTCTCAGAACAGTGGCTCTGTACAATAGCTGTCACAATGCTCACCGCCATTTTAGGGGGGCTACTGTGAATAACCAGTGATGGCGTTACCATGGTCACCGGAATTGTCTATACTCGCAACGGATGTCTTTGTAATCATGAGCAGTTTACGGAGTAAGGTTCGTTTCCCAACTGGAAATATCGGAGTTGCTCATTTGGAACAATGTCAGGTTAAATTCATAATGCATGATGTTCAGATTATATGCAATGTCTCTGTGTTTTCTCGCATAGGCATTTGTCTATGTACCTTAAAAAACCTAAGTGATTTGTGTTAAGCACTGTGGACTAATTAATGTTAAGTTAATTTGAAAATAGTTCTGGGCTGTTAAATGTCTCTGATGAACTTGAATTTTCTGTTGAATATGTTAATTTTTCTCACAACAGGCAAATGAGAAGTTCAACTTCATGTTGACCCAGAACGCCAAGTTTCGAGAGGAGATTGACAGTCTGCGCGTGGAGCGCACACGTTTCGAGAACATCCGCAAGAAGCTGGAGAAGGTAAGGCTTCAAATATTCCTTCATTTTTAGCAAATCCTTTCAAGCTACTCTCCCTCTTTAAAAACAAAATTAACCTTAAGTCTGGTTTCCATATTGGCGTAAGAAATGCAAAGAGCAACGCGTTAACACTCACCGGTACTTTTAAGAACCACACCTCGCCCAAAAGAGATTGATTTTATGGTGTACCAACGCCATCGAGATGCAAACTGCAATGTGGACCAATGGAAACATGCCAAACGGAGGTGTCGCGGTAAAATGCAAACCAGCCCCAGACGGATCGGCAAAAGTTGAGCTCGGTTCAACTTTGCGGACCGTCTGCATTGAGTCGCTGAGTAGGCCAATACAAACACGCACGCTGGCATGACGGGCGAACAACAATTTTTCTCTCGCTTGGTACCACTCATTTTGTCCATTTTCTCCTTATTGCTAGCATATGCAGCCCCAATCGTCAACAAAATAGCTGACTATTCACAAATTACATCAAACTTGAGAATCAGTTTGGCTTCAAGAGGTGACATTTCCACCTAAGAAAGGCATTTTTTGCGAAAATTTTCTCAGTTTCAGATGCCATTTTTTTTTGGGTGGAATGATGTTGCACAGCATCTTTTCCGCGACTGTCTGCGTCTTGATGTCTTGCGGACCGTCTGCATTACAAACAACCATATGGAAATAATGCTTTACTTGTGGCTTTTCCCGGGCCTAGTGTCACTGAGCTGGAAAAGCATACAAACATGGCTTTGCAGATTTTTGTGCTGAGCAAAATGAGCGTAGGACCAGTCTCAACTGATATACTTTGTATGGCAACTTTGGCTGGTGATCAGAATTTATGAGCATTTTTTCTCTGCTCGTAGCATCGTTTTGCACTCGGCAGCTTGATGCAATTTCCCCCTGGTTTTACCACACGCCGTCATTATAAACAATACCATCCTTATCGATTTGAGTTTCGAGGTCAACATTTCTGTATCCCTCTTACTAATTTTCTAGGAACTCACGGAACTTCGGCAGGAGATTGGAGAGGTCATTGACCAGTCCACCCAGGCCTACGATGCTCGGGACGAGGCCCAGGCCAAGATGATCCTACTCAAGGAGAAGGCAGACAAGGACTGCGCCCAGCACCAGCAGGAGATGAAGGAGCTGCAGCGCATCATTGACCACGACCGCAAGCTGCGGGAGTTCATGACGGTCAAGAGCAAGGAGCGCGAGGAGGATGAACTGCTGGTGGCGCTGCGACAGAAGCGAGGTGAGATTCGCCGATTTTTAATGAGTAGTGGTGTACGGCAGCACTTTTTATCAATTTTGTTCAATATTCATTCAGAGTGGATGTGATGACAATCCAGCGATCACTGATTACCAGCAGGGCCCAATAAGGACCCCTTTTGTGAGTGAAATGTGAATAAAATCTGGTACACTTAATTCTTCCAATTCTCACGAACATCACAATTTGAATTCTCCATACTAAAGGCATTATAGCTATACATCGTGATTCGGGGCAAGCTTTTACACTGTTCTCAATGGATAAGAAGGGCATAAAGGAACCAGTCCATTTCAAAGATGGCGGTCGCTAAGCAAAAGCTTGCTCCGAATCATGAGCTATAGCAACAGTGTCTTTAGTCTGGAGAATTCAAATTGTTATGTTTATGTGCAATCAGACAACTCAGTGTACCAGATTTTATTCTCATTTAACTGGCAAAAGGCTTATTCCATACTGCCGCTTAACAAGTTGGTACTGCTTGTTATAGCAGAAGATTACGCTGCCAGTTAAGCACAGTTGCATGATGTGGATGTGCTAATGGTTGTGCATGCCTGGCTATTTGTATTGCTGCAATACGGAGTTTAGGATCGTTTACCCTCTGGGATTAACCCTAACACTCCTCAATCCTCCACCTGTTTGAGGACTGAGGACTGTCAGGGTTAAGCTTGCTTTTGTGAGGATCACCATTTTTTTACATGTACCTCGAGAAATGAAATAACAGCAATCAGATCAGAAAACAGATCAGATCAGAAAAAAAAGTAGTTTACATACAAAGATACAAGATGTGTTCATTTCTTTGGGACCTTAACCTCTTCTGAACTGAATCCTAATGTAGTGTTTTTTTAAACTTCACAGAGGCTGAGGAAGGTGAGAAACTTCGCCGCGAGCGCCAGGAGGATTCCATCGAGGCGTACGAGGCAGCCTTCCAGCGTATCGCAGAGATCACCAAGGAGACAGACCTCAACAAGCTGGTCCACAAGTTCATCGAGGTGGAGGACCGCAACTTTGCTCTCTTTAACTTCGTCAATGAACAGAACAACGAGATTGAGATCCAGCAGGACCAGATTGCCGAGGTCGGTTTCAAGTCATCCTTTGTCACCTTTTCTTCTCTAAAATTTTTCACAAACTCTCCGTTCTTTCGGCAGAAAAATTGCGGGGTCAGACTTTGTGAATAGGTTGCCAGCGCTATTAACTTCTTTCAGAGTGACAGCTCTCCTCAGTTAAAGTCTTGCCTCATTTTCCAACCTCACAAAGAATTGAAAGACAGTGGTAGTCATAGTTTTTCATGTTACAGGTAAGCCTGTTTTATGATTAACACTATGATACAGAGATTATCGGATTATCGGATTATCGGATTATATTGAAAGACAGTGGTAGTCATAGTTTTTCATGCTACAGGTAAGCCTGTTTTATGATTAACACTATGATACAGAGATTATCGGATTATCGGATTATATTGAAAGACAGTGGTAGTCATAGTTTTTCATGCTACAGGTAAGCCTGTTTTATGATTAACACTATGATAACAGAGATTATCGGCCATGATTTTTGCAAATCTCATTACGGAAACAAGTCATGCTTCTTTAAGGTTGCATATTCTGGAAAAAAATCTCTTTGAATTCAAAAGTACTGAGCGATAAAAACTAACCAAATGGAGTGTGAATTGACCACAGCATCATTCCCTTTTGAGTGAGTTTGATGAACACACCATAACCCCGATGCAACTGGCTGAAGGTTTGATGTAATCTTGTCAAACAGGTGGTAGCACTGCTTGCAATGGACGTATATGCCAGATGCTCCCTTATAATCTCTTGATCGGTTTCCCTCCCTTGATAGATCCAAGAAGAGATCAGCGAGTTCAAGAGGCAAGGCTCGGCCATGGAGGAGCAGCGCATGACCATCCTCAAGGGCCTAGAGGAGCAGCAGACCCAGGCCGCCAAGGACGCCGACGCCTCCGATGCCAAGCTGAAGAGCGTCAACAAGATACTGGACCAGCTCAAAGCAGGTAGAAAACAGCAGGGGGTGCGATGCCATAGAGCCGAGCTAAGCACTGAAATTTTGCTCAGTGCAGAAAGTATCCGCTTAGCAAAAGTAGATTACTAACCTAAACGCCGTACAATATTGACACCTTTGACTGGTCTTCTGCTGGTATAGGCTTAATATGAAACTTTGCTCAGCGGTATTTTCTGCTTTAAGAAGTCGGGCCTTCATGTCTCAGAGCTGCTGAGCGGAATAAAATTCATGGACTTACCAACGAAGCCACCGTACAATCAGTCACAAACAAGATACCTCTCTTAACATTTAGTTTTTCGTGGAGCAAATTTTCACTGCTTAGGAACTTTCTAGTTGACTGCTTCGTGTCCTCAAATGTGGATTTAGACTGAAGATGGTCAGAGATCTGGTCAATTTTTGGGGGGGGGAAATCAATTTTTTGAAACTTTCTCAGTCATTGTTGAAAAGTTTGAGACAGCACCTGCCAGTGCTTATTCTGGAAGTTAGAAATTGGACAAGATGTGTGGTGGCTCATTAACCTCAATAAATGATTTGACTGTTGTTTATCAAAAGTAAGTCATTTTCTCTTTTACAATTTATCCTTTTTGGCCCAACATTCTACTTTTATGTCCAAGAGTACCTTGAATTTGGACTCACCAAATCTTTTTCTCTTGTCTCCAGGCGTCGAGTCGCTCTTCTCCAAGACCAATTGCGACCGGTCCACCATCAACAACATGCTGGGCAGCGCAGCCGGAGTGACCGACGAGACCATCATGCAGTACTTGGGCCTGATAGAGCAACGGACCAACGAACTGCTGGCGGTCAGCATGTACGTGGACAGCAAGGTGAGTCCTGTCAGTGGCCTCGGTGTGGAAAGGAGCTGGGCGATCACTCGGGATTTGGCAGCATGAAACTGCTGATACGTTGGACAAAATCACAGCACTCTTCGCGTTTCAAGAATCCAACTTTAAGAGTTTACATTTAACAGACACTTGGAGTGACACTAATTTATTTTGATTATATTTTACATTCCAATAATTATAACACTGTTGTTTAAAGTAATATTTTGATTTCAATGTTTGTGTAAATACCATGCGAACAGTTATTCTCTTTTAATGCACTGGTGGACAAATGCAAAACCGTTATTAAAAATTAACATATCCGCAATACCAAAAAAAATGCATCTTGAACAAATGTAGTTTCCTTTAACTTATCAGCAAAGTAATTGCAATTTTTCCAATTTCTTTTTTTCTTTTTTTTTTTTGCCCCTCTCAGTTTCAGTATAAAACAGTGCAAAGCTTGTTTGGTTTTCCTCTCCAAAGTCTAGAAAGGGGTGGGCGGGGAGTGAGAGTTGCTCTAGTCTGTAGAAATTAAACCCAGTCCTTATATTTCACCGTAGGCTTAAACACACTATCAGGTAGACTTCTTGTTGCTAACTCTACTGTCTCGTGTACATTTCAGGGTGCTAAGGAGAAAGAGGACGTAAAGGTGCCGTCCATGCTGGGCAAAGGTCCCATCCCAGCGCCGCAACAGCTGATGTTCATGGCCCCCTCTACCGGTGACGACTACGACAGCGATCAAGGGTCCGACCTCAGCGACGAGGAGACGCGGCCCCTGACCCAGTCGGAACTCAAGTCCAGAATTATGAAGGGGGTGAGTTGGTCTAGATTTTGCAGAGGTTTTGCAGTTGTGACAGAAAAAAACTTTGTTAACATTGTCGAAAGCAGTACTCAACATTCTTTGGTAAAATGGAATGATGCAATTTATTTCCTGAATTGGAAAATTTTTGCATATTTTGTTCGGAGTGGATGTCTTTTTTTGTTACTTCAAGCTATTAAGACTTTAAAATTCAAGTGGAGTTTGATTATTCAAGTTAAGTTAAAGTAACATTAAAATAAGTCAACTTTGTGGGAAGATTTGCTAACTATTTTCAAATGTTTGCTAGAGGAGGTTGGAACAAACCTGAATACGTACGGCTAATGTCAGTTTTGTGGCTCGTAAATTACCATGGCAAGATTTAACATCTTTTGGGTGAATTAGCTCAGAGATCAGGAGATCGTTTCATCAGCGTTTAATCAGAGTTAGTTTTAACACTGGCTTCAGAAGTTCAAGTGCTTCTGAAATTAATTAACATTGCCACAACTGCCACTGGCTAGACTTGTTTGGTACCGTCCTTGTTTCGCAGGTGTTAAAGAAAGAGGCGGCAGCTTCTAAGAAGGGTTTCCAGTATGATCTCTCCGTCCCCAGCAAAGACCTGAAGCAGAAGCAGGCCATGCCAGACAAGAAAAGAGGTGGCAAGAGATAAACAGAATAGCCAAACAGGGAAAGCTGTCAAGACATGGGTCCAATTACTGAGCTGAGCTTTTAGCACCGTCTTGTGCCAGAATTGGAGAGGGAGGGAAAGTGATAATCGGAACGGCTGACAGAAGATTTGAGAGAGTTGTAAATATGATGGGATTGACGCTTGCTTCCAGGATTATAATGGACCATAGGGTGGGCAAACAGTAGATGGGACAGCCTATTACATGTATTACCTAACAAGATCGACATTGGATATTTCGGAAAAAGATAAAGATGTGATAAAGTGGGTTTTAGTGCAAACTGCCAGGATGTAGGAAACTGCACATTATTCTATTCAACAGTTTTGACCAATCATCACTTAAAAACCCATAAAAAGCATGTTTTCCAGCAAGGTTTGTTTTTCTTGCAAGACTGACTGACTATAATTGACTCTTTTTGTCATTAACTTAAGCAGGAAAGGGCCAGGAAAAATTGAAGGTGTTTTGTGTGACCAAATATTAAAGTTCTTTTGTATTTAAACACCAGTTAACACCAATGACGGCACAATGCTTCCATACTCCTTGATGTTGAACTGGGAAGTGCACAATTTGCACATTTTATTTGAATTTGTGCTGGTTTTCTTCTTTTATCCAATTGGAAAAATTATGTCATAGGATTTTTCATGTCCTATTCCATTGTGAAATCAGACTGGAATTTTTGAATTAATTGTTGATCGACTCAATTTTGAGTATAATTTACTGCAAGTTCTGTATTCATGTTGACACTGTTTCTTAACGTAAAATAAATGATACATTTATTCTAAGTAAACTTTGGTTTCAAAGCCATTGCAATGTAGTTATTGATTATGTCGGCCTACTTACGAAGTATTTTTATTCTCTTGGTATGGATTAAATTCCATCATTGGCAGGCCGTGCCTATAGGATATGGAGGGATATATTTCTGCCGTCCCCACTTTCAACACGTTTCGATTTGACGCCCCGTCACTTCTCTATCCAAGCCACTGAAACTAAACTTTCTGCAGTCACAAAATCGTACCTACTTTTACATGTACTTGCTTTCATACAACTTCGCCCTCTTCCGTAAAAATGTTTCACCGGTAGTTCATTTTCGAGAGTGGACAACTTTCTAAAATGGGCTGACACGTGAGGGCCGTGAACATATTAAATGACTTAACCAAACCATAATGTTGGATTCAGTTGAAATTCCACATTTGTATTGATAATGAATGTCTTGACATGCGCATCGTATTCTCCCAAAAATCGGGAATGGAACAGCCGAGTTGGTCCAAAAACGTAGAAACTGCTCTCGTCTCACAAATATTGTATCCATTTTATGTGAACTTCTTCTAATGCGTCCGTCAATTTTTGACGGTTTCTCCCTATTTTTAGCCATTGGCGTATATCTCGAAACTTACAATTTTCGCGAACTTGCTCGGGATGGATACTTGAAAAGTGATTTTTTTTTTCATCTCACGTGAAGGCAAATGAAAAAAAAAATTAATCGCACAAGTTAAATGCCGGGTATGCCAATTTCTAAACTGTTGTTGCCCGCGAATGCTCGCCTGCTTTGACGCTAGAAATTTGCCATTTGCAGCAGCAAATGGTAGCCTGTTGTGTCAAAGCTCGCCGTTGGTTTCCGGTGACGCAGCAGAATGGCAGTGTCTTCAGTTCGTACATCTCCTTACTCGTGATGTGGCGTAGATTGCGTGTCTTCGCGCGCTCTAGTCTGAGACTGAGACGAGATTTTACTCGTTTCACCTGTTTCACTTTTCACCAATCACAAGGGTGCCCGCGCGCGCACCGGCAGTAAGCCACCAATACCCAGCGATTATGGAAAAATACGCAAATAAAACACAGACCGTTTTCCCTTTTTCAGGAGATACGCCGGCGCCGCACGCTCATCTCGAAACACTGGCTCATCTGATTTTGGAGAAGATTCTTTTCGTTGGTGCACTGGTTCTTCCGCTTACCTGGAATACGTCTTGGCGTAACTTGAACTTTCTAACTTTACCGTCTGACAACTGATCAAGCCGGCGGTTTCAGCCGCCACCCCAGGGTAAAAAAAGCGTGAAAATTCCCCCCCCCCAAAAAAAGCCACAGCGCCCCCCATATGCAGCAAGGTATGAGACGGAGAGAAACCCCCCCTGCTTTGTGTTGGTCATTGTCTTGCAAGAATCTGGGGGATTCCTTTCAGACATCTTGGGGGATGTGTTAAGTAACAATAGTCTGGAATGTGTATAGGGATTGGACATGTTGGGGGGGGTACCCCTCGGTGTCATTTCTTGCTGGGTATAGCGCCCCCGTAGCCCGTTTTCTAGTCGGGTGCTCTGTTGTCCTATGTTAACAATGTATGAACAAGACTGGTATGGACTCTGGAATCACGTTTGCATTTCAGGTTGTACAAAAATTTCCGACCTGTGGCACGTAGGTGGA
The DNA here is from genome assembly GCF_001949145.1 of Acanthaster planci. The sequence goes on along the minus strand of NW_019091404.1, from coordinate 51,251 downwards.
CTTTTTTCGCAAGTATTCAGGTAAATATTGTGGCCCAAACTTAAAATTCTGATTATTTTTAAATACATATGTTTTATTTCTACACTGCTGAAAAGGACTTTTACCGATGTATATAAAAGTTGTATTCAGAGTTGACGAATGTAAGACCTTTCATTAAGTTGAAGCGTGACCGACCGAAAGTGACATGACTGAGCGAGTGCAAGCAAAACCAACCATGCCAGCCCGCTACCACTGGCATGACTGGACGGGTTGTGTAGGCCCTAACTGCTGTTGTTAAGTCTGTGCTATAAAGTAAACAAGGACTACCACTGAGTACCGCAGCTTACTGTTAACTAAAGCACTTACCCAGACTTGACTTTATTTAGCCTACCTCCAATGACCTCGGCATGCTCGGGCTCAGCTCAAGTTTCAGGCTCAGTTTTTCATGATTTTAGTGATGAGGTCTTGAAATTTTGGTTCTTTCGTCAATGGCCAGATACTGTTTTATATCTCAACATCACAACAGATGCATCTCATGCTGGTCGTAAGGTACAACTGTAAAAACAGGGCCACTCAGTTTGGACTTCCCTTAGATATTTTTGACAATCTCCATTCATTTTCTGTTGCTTCATTCTAAAAAAGAACTCTTTTGACTAGCCGTGTAGCCTCCAACCGGGTAGTCGATTTGGACAGAGTCACTCCTATTCAACGCAACATCGTAGCCAGTGATTCTAGGGGTTGGCCCTGTATCGTCAATGCTATACTACAAATGTTGAGTTTGTGTCATATCCATTTGCTAGGCTATGAATATTGTCAGTAAAATAAGATTGAATGGAGAGGGTCCTCAAACATTTTGAAGTTTTAACTTTGCCAAAATTAAAATACAATGTAGACCTGTGTAAAGTATTATGATGCATTACAGTATTCCTTATGCATAATTTTTTAGACATTACCATGGATGCTGGGAATCAGGAAGGTGAGACTGCAGTAAGCTCACCAACCGGTGAAGCAATATTCAGCATGGAAAAGGTGGCAGAAGATGCAATGCAGGGAGGAAAGAGGAAGACGGAAGAGACAACAGAAGGGGAGCCGGAGCTGAAAAGACGAGTCTCGGCAGGGTCAGGTAGGTGTCTGGTAGAATCACTTTTTTTGTGTGCAGAAATGCAACTTGGTAACCTCAGGTCTTAAGAACTTAAAATTTGTATTGAAACATAATTTTTTGTGCTTTTACGTTGTAGGACATCCTCACTTGAGTTTTGAATATGACCCGCTGTGTACTCATGTGGTACTTGAACATCTCTAAATATAACCCTTAAACTCGTGAAGGGAAAATGCACATCAAAAAAATATGAATTGTTAGCGTTCAAGGAGTCAAAGTTGCCATCAGTAAGGTTTTGAGGCACGCTACACTAGCATTAGGCTCACTTGGTCCAAAAGAAAGGTTGTACTTGTATAATACCATTACCCACATTGCAAGGTCCGAAATGTGTCTCAATGTTACGTTTTGCTGTCCAATTGACAGGTTTATACCAGTTCCAGAGTTTCTCAGCTGAGAGGAAAGGAGAACGTGAAGATATGCAGGACGCGTGCACGTTGCTGGATGACTGCACCGAAAGCTTCAGTACACTCCCCTCCACAGTGTAAAAGAAACTCACAACATTTTAGCATGTGGGGTGTTTTTTTATTGGTGGGGGGGGGGATTTTCAGTGAAGTTTGTACATACCTTGTTGGGTTGTCTTGTGCATAACTGCTTTGTTATAGCTTGAGGGCAACATTCTTCTTTTGCTTTGGGGGGTTTGTTTTTAAAGCAGCCATTTTTTTTGCCAGGCTTTGCTTGGCAAGTTTGTACTTAATGTGGTGTGAATGCATTTTAAGAGTCAGTCGTCAACGGCTGCTTTTGACTTGTGAACTTTGTTGTGACTAAAATGATGTGCATTGTTCCCTGATTGTCAGCTTGGTGTGGTCTGTCTTGTGCCCTGATTGTCAGCTTGGTGTGGCCTGTCTTGTTCCCTGATTGTCACCTTGGTGTAGTCTGTCTTGTGCCCTGATTGTCACCTTGGTGTGATCCGTCTTGTGCCCTGGTTGTCACCTTGGTGTGGTCTGTCTTGTGCCCTGATTGTCAAAGGTGATTTTCAATTTCATTAACTTTAGTAGAGTTTCCTGAAGGATTGCCTAGAATTCTGACATGGTTGTCATCCTCAGTGCAACTCGCTTACATTGTCTGAGAATGGTTAGAAATGCCTTGGGGAAATGAACATTTCAGCCAGCTGATTCCTCTGTTTGTATTTCTTGCTCTCTCAGGTCCAGAATAGCTTACTTTGCGGTGTTTGACGGCCACAGCGGGGCCAGGGCATCCCAGCACGCAGCTCAGACACTGCACCAGAACCTCTTCGGTAAATTCCCCAAGACCGACACAGGCCACAATGACAAAGAGATCAAGCGCTGCCTGCTCGACACCTTCAAGCTGACCGACGAGGCGTTCCTGAAGCAGGCCTCTGCCCAGTAAGATCAACACGTTCATGGAAGGTTTAAGAAGCGCCTCCTCCAGAAGGCCAATGGCAGTGGCTGCTGCAGCTGGTGCGGTATTTGCTGCCGTTGAAGCGGCGATGGCTGCAGCAGTGAAGTAGCCGCTGCAGTCGCAGCAGCAGGGCATTGATGGAACTCCTCATTCTTGACCCGAGTAGTGATTACACCAGCAGGTGTATCAAATAGCAGCTTGCAGCAGCATTGGTGCCAGCAGCAACAACAGTTGGTTGCCGCAGCAGCTGTCAGCGGGTGCCGTCTGATGACCAGAATTTCAAACTCAGACATCGTCCTGATAATTGAATCTCAATTCCTGTATCAAATGTTCCATACATCAGCTGAAAACTGCAGCCATAAGACCCCTTTCCATATGTGCGCCAACACTTACGCCAAGCGTTGCGTATCCATCAAAATTGCTCCCGGGGTAATTTTGACTGCCAACGCAGTGCACATGCATGTTATGTTAATGTAGTCGATTTGTCTGTCCGTGAAAGTGAAATGCATGAACGCATCGCGTACGCAACGCACCCCAAAAACGTACATATGGTAAGGTGCCTTTACCCTCTATCCTTTATACCCAAGCACCTTGTAAACCATCATTGGATAATATAAACTACTCTTAAGGTGTTGAAAACTTTGAGCTCATTTGATTATTACTTGTTGACAATCTCCATGTCTGAATCCTCCAGGAAACCAGTTTGGAAGGATGGTTCCACAGCAGTCTGCGTAATGGCAGTCAATAACGTCTTGTACATTGCCAACCTGGGTGATAGTAAGGTCCTCTACCCCTCTGGCTTTGCTTAAAGGTATAATCTGAGCTCCTTGGCATCCGACATGCAGCCTCAGAAACTTCATTCAACTTTTATTTCTATTTTGGATGCCATTTTGAGGCAGACGGGAAAAATAAGACAGGATGTGTCCGTTGTGAACTTTACATGAAAACATCCACACGAAACTTAGTCTAAACATAAAGGTTGCTCTGAAAAAGTTGTCACACTGTCTGTTTGATGTCAAGAGATTATACCTTTAACTAAAGCATGCCTTTCTCGGAATTGTCTAAGCCCTTGCCACAGAAAAATAATGGCGTCTCTTCTACTCAAGCAGATGTAACCATTGTCTACAGTCGTTTTGTATTTGTTTAATTTGATGTTCACAAACGTCAGCCACATTTGTGCAAAGTGAAACTCATCCCGTCGTTGGCACCGTGAGGTTGTGTACAAGGGCTGGTGCACCCCTACCTTTATGGGCTTTTGTAGCAGTATGTTGCTCAATTGAGGTCTGCTCTTTTCTAATCTTGGTCAGTTGGCTGTGGCTGTCATCAGCATCCTTACAAGCTAACTGCAGAACAAAATGTGTATTTACAACCAAAAAGTGAATATGTGAGTTCCAGGCTTCGATCGGAATTTCTCACAAGAGTACTTTCAAATTTGGTACACAGTAATGTTGGGAAGAGTGACATCTCCTTCAATATACGTATCGACCGAGCGTATGCATCAGTGATGAACTTCACAAGACCCTAGTTGTTTGTGTCATTCTTGAAATTGATGTCATGTGATGGTCTGTTGCTACAGGCGATGCTGTGTCGATTCAACGAGCAGACCCAGAAGCTGTCGTTGATCCCGCTGAGCAAGGAGCACAACCCCACCATGTACGAAGAGAGGATGAGGATACAGAAGGCGGGCGGTACAGTCAAGTAAGTCCACGTCTGAATTACTGGCTAGGGCTAGCAGTAGCCGCACCAGTCTAGGAAAAGTGGCCTCAGCCGTCCGCCTTTCATAAGTGCATGCGCGACTTTCAGCCATGCCGTCTTCGCCAGGACTGTAGGCCGATTTGTAATGTTTTACATGGCACTCGAAATTTTGCTGCCTAATTTGATACTGAAAAAAAGCCTGTCAGTCCGCATCATTGGACCATGTTGTGATTTCCAAGCCTCACTGGTGCTCGCTGAAACTTCAACTCATTTACTGTTGACGAGTTTGTTCAAGAATTGTAAACGACGGAAGTTTGGGGTACGAAGAAGTACTTGGGAGTGGTAGCACCTTGGCAAAGTATCTTGTGTACTGTCATGTCTACTCCATGTTGGTTTCTAGAGACGGCCGTGTGCAGGGCATCCTGGAGGTCTCGCGATCCATAGGCGATGGCCGCTTCAAGCACTGCGGCGTCTCCTGCGTGCCGGACATCAAGAAATGCCAGCTGGCGGACAGCGACCGCTACCTGCTGCTGTCCTGCGACGGGCTGTGGAAGGGATTCAGCTCAGACACAGCATTGCAGTTCATACAAAACGTCCTTGAGGTATGCGGCTGATTCTCGTCGGGATTGATTTGAACTGGGCCCAATTTCATGGCGCTGCTTACGGCACAGAATCCTTGGTTACGGGATGTACGCATGCGTGCAATCCCAAATTCCTCGCTAACCCGAAATATGTTCGCCGTAAGCACAGAATTTCCCGCAACAGTCGGTGCCGATTTTTCGCTTGCGGTAAGTAGTGCCGTGAAATTGGGCCCTGGTTGTCAGAAGCGAAAATTGGTGACATATTTGGTTATGCTTGCCCAGTTGAGAGCGATCTTAGCACATTGTAGTCAGCACCCCGGAGCTGAAACATATATTTAACTAGTAATAATGCTCAATTGAGTGAAACTTGGCATTGGAGTAATACCAGTAAGGAAGGAATAAATGACATCTTTCTTTTGTTGGTTGACGTCAAAATTTGTAAGAAGCCATATTCTCTGTCCCACCTGGAAGATGTTGAGCATGTGAAAATCTCTCTTTAAAGTCATATTAAACCTTATTTTGTATGTTATGGAAAACAGGACAAGACAATAAAACCGGCTCCTGGAAAAGCCCTGGATGAGACAAAATATGAATTGGCCTGCAGCAAGCTAGCGTCGGAGGCCATCCGACGTGGCAGCTCAGATAACGTCACTGTGGTCTTGGTCAGCATCTCTAAGACATAGCCAGGGAGGAAAATGCTTCATCAAGGTATCTGACTTTTGAACAAGCATCCAAGTTTTGTTCCCATCTGTTTTTTATTTTGTTTTGGTTGTATTTCCCAACATTATTCTTCAAATTCAAAAAAGTCTTTAAAGAGAGAGTTTCTCGTCCAGAAGGTACATCTTTGGACTTTTGCTCTTCAAGAGTAGAATATAAGTGGTATAGTTTTCAGCATGTACGTCACACCATTTCCTTAAATCCCCATTTTTGAAAACACACCTTACATTAACAAATTAACAAGGCAAGAAAGCTGTGCCAAGAGTGCTTGTCACTGTGCGTTTATTCTTCCAAATATATCCATTTGCTCAGCAACAACGTAGCTGGGTAGTATTTCCAAATTTGATCCTTGCAGCATTTCAAATAAGATAATGTTATGTACAGTCGTGAAATAAATAATGTTAAAAGGGGGAAACCATTTGTGTATCTGTGCATGTGCAAAGAACAGTCTTTTCTGAGTTTTGATCTGACATGTGTAACTGACTGACCTCTGAAGTTTTGAAAATGTAGCCGTAATATTTATGTGCTTATTGTGGCCAAAACTGTTATTTACAAGAAAAAAAATATAAAGAGCACAGTAAAGCTGGAAAGACTTTAATAGTGCTTCGTAACAAGTGAGCTGCATTCGGAGGTGAAGGTAGTGAAAGTGAAACAGGTGCGCAGACAATTTCTCACGATGCGCATGCTTTACATAATGCACCCCATACAAAGTTTGTCAAACTTTTTGAGCCATTTTGGTAAAGCAAATGGTTCTTGTGCTTGGTACACTTGGTACGTTTCCGCTCCATGAAACAGATCCAACTCTCTTAACAAGAACCATTGCCCGGTGTTGTGCTACAAGAGGTAATTACTCGCGTGAGCAAATTGGCCATGGCCACTTTTGCTTCTGTCAATTTTTCTTTTTTTTTTTTTTTTTATTTGATACGATGATGACTTTATTATAGAAAATAATTTCTCAGGTCACGTGCAAAAACGGGGCACACCTGCTCAGTTTAAAAAGTCAAGCACACATTTATACAGATACCACATTTAGTTTCATTTTCTTTCAGGCACTTTGTACGTGCATTTAGATGCTTTAACCCTAACCTTCCCTAACCA
>NW_019091404.1:18639-44375 GCF_001949145.1 Acanthaster planci | reverse complement strand
TTAGGGTTGACCATTTTTTTTTTCTGCCTCTCTGTATTAAAATGGTATGGGTGAATCCTCACGTTTTGGTTTTGGTGCAAGTTTGAGCAGGTTTTTAATACAATCCATATCAGAAAAGTGTAGTTCTTTAGCAAGAAACCACTTTGTTTAATTTGCTGCCGAGGCCATGTGCGACAGAGACTGATTGCCCAAGCTCATGCCCAGAAGGTGTCCGGCAGTATAATTGATCAAACACACAACAAACACTTGTAAGAAAAAAGTTCGCTGTCACATTGATGTGTAGTTTTTGCCACCCTGTATCTACATTTCATTTAATTAACGGCAAAGTGAGCCATTCGGACCAGATCAAGCCGTTTCTGACTGAACTTTCAAACCCGTTTCTGAATGGGTCCAAGTCAGTGCGTTTACAAGGGAATCCTGCCCCCGTCTTTGGACCGACTTGACTCCATTGCCAGTGAAGATGCTCCATTCCCCATACTTGTCACAAAGTGTTGTTCCGTCCCTGATCCGGTACATGCGAATATGGGCTGTGGTTGCTGATGTTACTAGACGAGTTGGGATACACCGAGCCGGTCAGTTTCATTTTGCGTGGCCCGGTACTGATGGTTATTCGAACGTTCCTCTCTGGACGTATCAGAATCAAATAGATTCTGGGTACAAACAGGCAGGCAAGACACACTGTCGCACAGAGGCTGATCGCTATGTACATGGACACAATCCGTAGTTCAATATTTGACACGGTCAACACGTATACGGGGATCATAGCCAGCCACACAATACAAGACGAGTACGTGGTGAATCCGATAAACTTAGCCTCATTAAAATGTCCCGGGATCTTGCGAGTCATGAAAGCGAACCCCGTGCATAGGACAAGCAGAACGAGTGGAAACGCTAGTCCGAGGAGCGACGTTGATGTCAGGAACGCATTGCAGACTATCTGCACTTCCTCCCGATTTGGGTAATGTTTGACTGAGCCTGGAGGCACGGCAGCCAGCCAGGTGATAGAAAGAAACCCCTGGACCAAGACAAGGATCAGTGTGATGACAACCTGCGACAAGGGACTGATAAAATTGGGCCTCTTGGTTGTGGTCTTTCCGTAGGTGAAGATCCTGTACACCCTGTTTGTTTTGACCAGCACGGACGCGTAGCATAAAGTGAATGCAATCCCCATCAGGAACTGCTGCAAGCCGCACATGACAGTAGAAGGTGGGGTCAGAAACAGGAAGGTGAGTGCATAGCACATGAAGACTCCAATCAAGAGAAGACCACTCAGCTCACGTCCCGAGGCCTTCACCACAGGAGTATCTCGATGCTTGACGTAGACGCAGGCCGTGAACACCGTGGCAAATTCGCCGACGGTCGCAAACACGAGTGCCGATATAGCGCTGGACGTGTTGGGCTGCAGGTACCTCACTTGGATGTCGGTGCACTCGGTGAGGTTTGCCGAGGGTTTGGTGCCGTTAGGGCACTCGGTGCAGGTGAACTCGTCTTGGAGGTACTCGAATTGCTGGCACAGCAGGCAGCTCCAACAGCACTCCCCGTCCCGCTTGAACTTCATCTCGTTGTGTCTGCAGGGGCGCCAGCAGGAGGACTTAGGAAAGTGATCATCCTGGAGGCGATAACGCACAGCACCAACATTCAACGTCAGGCTGTCCTTGTAAGAGCCCACCTCAATAAACTTGTACTTGTTGGGAGACACCTGTTGATAGTTGAGGATTTTGTAGTGCACTGGTCCGTCGCCGTTGGGAGTAAAGCGAAACCTGGTGCCAGATACACCTACGGAAATAGAAGAGCAAAACTTCAAAATGTGCTCTGAGAGGCAAAATGCAGAGCAGTGAACCCGAAAATGCGGTCAGTTCAGATGAACTTTTCTTTCTCCAGAAATGTAGATGCTGAATTACCCGCTGTCAGTCAAACACATTTGTACATGTCTAATGCACTTTGGAGGAAGTCTGGACCTGTTTTTGTTTGTGCACTGGCCCATAGAGATCGTGTTCTTGTGCGATTGTTTGAATACCAACTTCTAATACATAGATGTATATTAATGACTAGATCAGGCCGACCTACGCATCTAATCCCTCTCAGTAGCTTCTGACAAAGCCATCGGCAGTTCAATTATGCACATTTCCTCAGACGGCAGGAGCAGCATGCATCTTATCTGCTTCACCTTGGAAGGAGACATTTCGGAGAAACTCCCTCAGCTCGTGCCCCTTGACCGGCTGCATCCGTTTACAAAGACCGTCCCCCGAGCAGTGGGCTCTGTGCATGTCTCTGAGGGCGTGTGCAAATGCCCAGACGGAGTCTGCCACAAATTGGATCTGCGGGTACGGAAGAAAATGAAACAATTGCTTCCATTCAATTCGACGTCTGGATACCGCTCAAGTGCTCGCTTGGAATGTGTATATGTATGTATGAATAGCCTGGAATTCCATCTGGAATGTATGCGACAGGAAGCTTTGCACTGTGGGAAATTCTAGCTTTGAGGATCTTGGACCAGAATGTTTTCAGCTTAAATGCACCGGTGGGAATAACTCAAATGTGACCTGTCACCACAAAATGAGCTGAAAGTCGGAATGTTCAAAAATTGAGATATTGGTATTTTTGAGTTTAGCGGAAAAAGAGCTCTCCAATGGCACATACATGGAACACTTAGGGTAGAAGTATAAGGTGACAATGTGACATTAGTCTGGCAGCTTTGCGTCTTTGTTCCGGCATTGTTTCAACATTTCAGACCAGGCATGCATAATGCTATTGTCAAAACTGCTGTGAAAATGACATTTTTAACTATTTGATGCTGCGAAATATTTGGAATTAAATAGGAGACGAGTTAGTCTTTCCAAACATTACAAAATCCCCAAATTAACCTCCACTTCAATATTATTTTGAACCTTCAAAATAGGAAAGAGAGGAATGCGGCTTGACGCTCATTTTGTCGTGACGGGTCGCAAATGTTCTGACAAGTGTGCTCAGTCATTGTGCATATGTATGTGCATGTAGATTTTAAAATGGCGGCTAAGTGACAGAACTTGCTTTTATTATTTTGAAAGAGGGAAGACTCTTTTCCCCTCCATTGCAGTTTCAATACCTCATTGTTTGATCACGAAAAGGTTAGGCTGTCTGAACCTTGCCTTTGCACAGCGCTCACCTGACCCTCTTGGGAGTAGTTGTTTTCACTCCCAAGTTTCAAGTTTTCCGGGCATCTACGCCGCTTGGAGGGCCCACGCACGGCCGTCGTGTTGGTGTTGCGCGGGAGGGTGCAGTTGAAATGCTCCTCCCAGAACTCCCCGAACCAGGGGTTACGGTCATAGGTCATGGGGTTCAGGCTGGTGAAGTAGTCGTCGAAACCTGCATGGAGTAGAATAAACACGGAACACGGAGGTAATAGTATGGCCCTTGTCTGGACATAATTTTGTGCTGCCGGGATTATCGCGGTTTCGCGCCCGTTTCGTGCATTTTGGACAGGCAGCTTATCCGGCAATTATTTCTGTAGTTTGAGCTGCCGATTTTGGGCGGGATTTTTTGCCTGCTGATGGACTGACTGGCCTATCTATTCTGGGTCTCAGTCATTACGGGCTTGGCTCGAAATTGATAATTAGAAGTTCTGGTTTCGTTTCGGAACTGGCCGATTTGGTGTGCGTCTGTATCACCAATGGGTGGCCTGAATCGATCGATGTCGGTTTGGCGAGATAGGGTCCATCTTCTTATGAACTGGTTTGATGGTGTTTTGCTGACTTGACGGGAAAAACTGTCGTTGAGGTTTGGGGAAAAATTCTTGATTTGATGATGCGATCATTAATTACCCGGTAGAGGAACTGACATGGGTTGTATGGTAATAGCGCCCTCCACCAGATCCTCGTTGCCAAACGTGGACAGTTGTCTCCCGCTCCAGGAGTCGCTGCCGATCCATGTGAACTTCTGCGTGGAGTGGGCGCGCCTGAGGGCTTCAAAAAACCTGTCTGCCGACTCGTCCAGAGCCCAGAGAATGACAGCTGCATGTAGGAAAGTCAAACAGCTGAATATGTTAGAGAATATTTCACTTTCCGCTTGATGTCTTTCCCATTGAAAACGTGTTTGCTAAGCGCATCTGGCCTTTTATTTCACTTACACCGTATCCTTTTGGGGGCAAAAGCAGAATTCATGTATTAAATCGCTCAAAGCAACCGGCGATATTATCGATTTCTGGGCAAGCAAAGCGACCCTGCAATCCTTGAAGGAGCGTAACGCAGGCATCAGTTTTCAAAATGGCAGTGAGCTTCATGACTGTTTCTTAGGGTTGATCTTCTCTGGAGAGAAATATCCTCAAAATCAACAGTGAAAGATGAGGAAATGGACTTTAATTTGATATGTGTCTCGAACGCCTGAGAAACTTGTATTTTTCTTGATTTTTTGAAGTGGAGGTATTTATCTGTATAGTCTATGGCAGCTTGTTTAGGCCTACTGGTTGTAAACTTGTAAAACCCTCACCAGCAATGACCCTTTGAAATTCCGAGCAGAGGAAGAACTCACATGGTCTTGTTTCTCCGATTTCTTCGTTTTTCTTTTTTAACCCTAACAGTCCCGAATGCTACAAAGTACTCCTTAGTAGTAAAATGTAGTACTCAGCCCTGTCGCTTGTAAGAGGACTTGACATTATTATTCTCTGAAGCCATAAAATGCAACAGAAAAGACAATGTACCATAAGGTGCTGTGGCACTATGAATGCATGGTTTCATTGTTCTCTGTACGAGTAACAATGGAATAAACCTAGCCAGAAATAGTAATTTGTAGCGCTAGGACCTTCAGGCTCAGAGTGTTACGTAGTATTTTGTAGCACAGAGTACACTAAGCCAAACAACGCCCGGTACTGTTGGGGTTAAAGCAGCACTAGTCGGACAGAAATTTATTTCTTGAGGGCCAAAGCTATAGCATTGTTTGGTAAAGATCTGGACCGTCAATGTGATCGAAGTGATCTACAACCCCTTTGAAATGAAATACATATCCTTGCTCTCCCATTTCGCTCTTCAATCATTTAAGATTGCATTCCGTGGAGACATTTTTGCGAAGGTCAGGCGGCAAACGTGCTCATTTCCCTTCGTGTATTATCTCCACCTCGTCCGAACTGTGCGAGCGCGTGTTTTGCCTCAGTATTTTGTACCACGCACAGCGTGACATGCGCATTTCAGGGTAAGGAAAATCTATCACGGACCACCGGCACCGCGGCGTGATCGAGTTATAACAAGACGCCGCGGAGGCTGCTCCATTTTTACAGCCGCAATCCATATCTGTCATGCCTTGTAAAGCGCAGTTTACAGGTCTGCCAAGAGCTGTGGAACAAGACAGGAGCGGAAATTGATTTGGAGCGGTCAGCGTGAATGTCCTGTTGATGATTCCGGCTGCTTGCCGTGAATATTCCCGGGGTCGTCGAAGGGTCAGAGCGGAGCGAATTTTTTTTTTTTGCCTGTTCGTCAACTGTCGGGAACCTCTGCCCGAGCTCTCGTCGGTTAGGTTTTACAAATGAAATGCCGACGGCAGGACGTATAGATTTCCACGTGGAGTAGTGGGGGTCTGCGCTGATTAAAGATCCGTCCTCTCTTTCCACGCCGGCCACGATTAAAGAATCACCCTAGACGTTGACGTCACGTAGCGGTGCTCAAGATTTATGTCGGAAATCGGCCATAGCATAAACTTTTCTCGACTGGATTGTGCGTTGTACCATTAATTTAGCTAATAGATTCAATTTGGATCTGCTTACTCGTTTTATATACTCCGCGCTAGAGAGAACGTGAATTTGTGACGTCACGCCAATTATTAACCGTGCTGTCGGTAATGAGCCAAAAGTAAACTGAGAACACTCCAGCAGTTCCCAGAGTTAGTTCGTGAATGTTTCTGACGTCGAATTCCACCCTCCTCTGCGTCAAGTATGCCCCGGCCTTTTCATACTGGTTCGTTCGGCAAAGGAGTGTGTTTCAACCGTCGTCTGATCGTAATGAAAAGGGGACAAGTTGAAAAGATAGCCGTCCAGCTGTCCTTAGACATCAGTTTGCGGATTCACTTGGCCTATAGTAACATTCGTTTGGTACCGCGGAGTGATGCTGGTTCATGTATTTCCCGCAATTCGTTTTGGTCATGCGATTTTGGTTTGTTTAGGAGGCTCGAAACATGCCTTAGCTTTACTGGAATAGTGTTTATACGGAATTCCTTGCTTTGCCACAACAGAAATAGAGTTCGTTTACTTTTTAACGACAGGGGTGCTGTTATCCTTGAGGAATAAAGCCTTCTACAGATGAAGTCTGTCTTATTACCTCGTGCATCAGTCGCCTTCAGCAGATTCGCCACAATGCCGTCGAAATCCGAATCGTTCCCATCCCTTGGGATCATCTCCTTGACTGCCACGCACACGTCGTGGTCGGCAGCCAGCCGCTTAACTTCCTCGATCCCCTGCACGCCGTAGTTGGAGTTCTCGAAGACGATGGAGACGTAGGTCCAGTTGAAGTGCAGCACGATGTCGATCATGGCCTGGGCCTGGAACTGATCGGACGGCACGGCGCGGAAGAAATAGGGGAACCGGCGGGTGTCGCTCAGGTCAGGACTGGTGGACCAGTAGCTGATCTGCAGGGAAGAGAGAGGGAGAGAGGAAAAAACACCTATTTGGTGGCTGACGAGGGTTTAGGCCTATGGCTCTTTTGGCGTTGATGCCATAGGACATACTCGTGACTGCAAACGCCATACACGTTGCGTGCAATGCCTGGCTGAAAATTGACTTGTTGGATATCAGCAGGTCAAATGCACTTTGCCCTTGCATTTTTTAAAAAATACCTCGTCTTGCCCATGTAAGAGAGTTTTGATTGGTTGCGATAAACGTGACACGTGACCACCCGCTCCCACCACAGTATTGCCAACAGCATGTTCACAGGGATCGCGACAGTGCTGGGTAAACGTGAATGACAAAAGTACACCTGTACGAGTTAAATAAGACTGTAAGGCGGGTATTGCATCGTTGCCATCTGCACCTTGATTAATGGGTCCTATACCAGATGAAATAGGCAGGTACTGCTTCGGCACCATCTGTACCTTGATTAATAGGCCTACCAGGTGGAATTAATCCTGGCATCGGTTCACCGTATTAAAACGTGATATTTCTTGAGGCCCAAATTGGAACTTTAATTTTCTACACGATGAAAAGAAAAAGTAATGTCTATTCGATTCTGAGTTATGCGGCCTTCATTTCCAGCGAGAAATATGATGTTATGTGGTCTTCCATATTTCAAAGCGCCTTTTGTACGAGGGAGCCTTCTGTATCTCCGAATATCGATTCGGTCCTTTATTCCACGCATCCAAGCTTTCAAGGTTCCAATTACGAGCCCCGTCTTGGTAATAACTTAATAAAAACAAACGGAACAAAAGCCGTTTGAAAATGTAGCACAGTCTCGTTGGCCATGAAACTGTAATTATCATTCAACTCCCTTGTCTGCGATAACCACAGCAATCTCTATGTGCATCACAGTGGATATTAAAGAAAAACAAATCGAAAAGAACACCAGGCCTTTCGTGCATATTTTTAAGGCCTTTTTTTAAAACCCTGACTTTCACCCCGACAGAAATGAACAAAGAGGGTTGTATGCAAACACGAAACCACATAAACGGTGATATGTATTTGTTTAGCCTCGCAACGGTTTTTAAATGAACAGTCAAGCCGGTGGTAAACCACAACTCAAACTTTATCCGGGGGACAAAACCGACACAACATCGCCCTTCAATTACCTTCCGCCGGCGTTCGTGGAGAGTTGGTCGAGTGCGTATCTGTCAGTGCCTGCAAATTTAGGAATGAATTGATGGCCGAATAAGAACGAGGTGGACAGCTTGAGCGTGCCGTTGACATGTTACGAGCCCTTAAAAACAAACTTATCTCGGAACGAGGACACTTTGAACGCGGGGGGGTGCTTCATGCGTATATACCACGACAAGAAATCCCTGGTGTTATTGGGCTTAAATATGGAGATGGGCCTTTTATGTACATGTACATTTTGTACATATTTCTGGGGGTGTTCAGAGTATGAAACTCTTACTTGGCCAGAGTTTATCACAGCAGTGTCGTACAGCCACGCACTAATTACCCGATCATTCCTCAAGTTAGGGATGTCGTGTGGTATGAAGGTTCTTGCTACGAAGTTAGTGTGCCACGCGGCGTTACTTGGTCTGCGTGCTGTACTTTGACAAACCAAAGTAGCATGTAGTTTAAGCAGTGGTATCATGAATCATGTTGGGATGAGGTAAAAAAGAAATAGGAATCCAAGTGTCTTTGCAGATGATTATTATTGGTTTCCAGACTCTAATGTTATCCATTTGGAATATTTAGGGTAATCATGCATGCAAAGGGCTGACACAAATTAATGCCATCACCATAGACCTCCTACTTGTCAACCCGCTAAAAGTAAAATTGGCTTTCCTGAATTCAGATCAGCAATCCATCGAACTGCACCCTATACATGTTAAATCACTTCATGCACTCGTCTACGAGGAGGAAACGTGCTGTCCTTTCGGAGAACCAATTCCCTTAACAAGGCGAACCGCGGCATCCTTTTTTTTCCTTCTTTTTAAGTGGACGTATGCTGGGCGAGCGGGATACGGCCAAGAATGTTGTGATTTCCCCCTCCATGCGAAGGAAGAGATGTAGCGAGTAGGGCTTCCGTTTATGGATCTAGGCCAAGGGGTTCAGGTCTGGTAGCTGTACAAACAACTCGAGAGTGGGGGCACTTGCCTCTCTCGAGATTAGTTGGGTAAAGCTGGCTGGTCACAAGAAAACACATGCAGGAGCGATAACGGGCGAGTATTAGACGCGCGCGATGCATTTCCCTCCAAGGCGCCGGGCTATCTTCAGTAGATAGCATTATTAACTGCTGAAAGACTGAAAAATGTTATGTCGAATATCGAACTTGGATTGCAATCCAGGCCGGCCTTGGGCTCTCCCGCGGATTGGGTTATTACAGTAATATGGCCAATTTGTAACATCGCATCTGCTGCTCCGGGACTTCTGATGACGCAGGTCCACTTTGTTTTCTTTGACAAGGTTTGGATCTTCAATTTGACAGCCTCGAGACAGATTTCTCAGAGTTCTGATAAGTCTTTTTTGGCACATCAAGTTGTGTTGATCGAGCTGTGTGGCACGTTGCCACGTCCTCCGACGTTATCACGTTATGGTTGCGAATAAAATCCTACCCGAGAAGCCACATGCAGGATTCTTTTGGACTTGCGCCCGCGAGCAGTAATAGGGCAATTACTCTCCACTCTCTGCAGGAGACCGAAGAAGCTTTTGTTTGAGGTTAGCTTATAAAAACTGATGATCAGAAACAAAATCAGGAATCGGGCAAATAATGGTAGACCTTAACAGCGGACAAGATATTTAATTTTGCATCACGAAATTAAGTGCAGCATCCTGAGCAAACTGGGATTAGGAATTAGGAAATATTTGCTGCCTTTTGATTTGCCGTGGAAGTCTGCGTTGGTGTCATTCTGAGCCGATTCTCTGTTGTAGGTGTTTTTTTAAATTTTCTCTCTTGGTGTCGTATTTGCTTATCAAGGGTGTTTTTGAGCTAACAATGCGCCAGAATTCGTAACCCCCCCCCACACACAAAAACAGTCCACGCATATGACAAGAAGTCTGAAACGACCTCCCCTCCGAGAATTTATTGTTGAAAAGCCACCTTGTAACCGCAAACTACAGGGGCGTTGGCGGGGCTGATATCCCAATGACGTTATTTTTCCCGGAGTTTCAGCCAGAAGTATTGTCCCTCGACTGTCGATGACGCATTTGGCTCGTCGCGTGTGAAATACTAATTAGCAGTCAATTTGATTAAAAACAGAATGTTTTCTTTCATTATTCACTGATTAATCGTGTTTGGCGCCCTAGCGTTTGGGGGAGCTCGTCGGTGTTGTCAGAATGTTAACTGAAGAAAAGTTTGCCGATGGGAAGTCTGGTGGGCAATTCGATATTTTGCCTGTAATGTGGTGCCGTGGCGGTTATTATGGGGGCGACGTTTAAAGCCCCCCGGGGGATGGCGCAGGGGGAATTGTCTCCATTCCGACGTCAGTTCGCGTCTGCTTCTTGCGCTTCGACCAGTGCAGGTCTTGCAGTGAGGCGGTTGGACTCGCTGGTTCCCACTCCGGCACACCTGGATCGCGTTGTGACCGTGCTGATTACCACTTGGACTCGACCGTCATGCCTCATTGTTCCATATTATGCATGTGAACACATTTCTTACCATTCTGGTTGAAAACACGTATAGTATAGTACTCGTGCAGACCCTTCAGTGGCACCAAATTAGGAAGAAAATCCGAGATGAAGGGAGGCCTCTTCAAAGCTGATGAGTCGAGACGGTGAAAGGCTCAGAATACTCGGCTCAAGCACATTTCCCTTGAGGTTAAGGTTGTCTACGGTGTAATTTTACTTTGGGGAGAACTGATAAAAATGTGACATTCAATGATCCGATTGCGGAGACGAGATGATGGAAAAACTGACATAGACGTCGAAGTCTTGTTGGAGATTGTGTGGGCGTAACAATGTAGTCGTTGATGGGCTTTCACACATAGTACATGTGCAGAGTCAGCACGAGACCGCAATTCTAAAATTTTACTGCACAATTCCGTTTTCGAGATAACTTCCTCATTAAAGGAATGGTGCAAGTACATTTACAGATTCAATGAGAACCTTAAGATAGACGGTAATATCTTCAGTTTGTGTAGGCCTATTCAATAAGTCTCAGTCGCGGGATATTAAGGCAAAACCTGAGGTTCAAGGAGCACGGTGAATTTAAGTTAGCAAAAAAGTCAAAAGCAGATCTCAGCCGTTGTTACAGTAACTGGCGTATTGTGTATTAATGTAAACCATGAACTGACAGAAGTAGCACAAGTGAACAGCATGAGGAATGTTTCAGGCCACTCGGCCTTTGATATCGGAGTGGTAAAAGGGCTTAATTTAGAACTTTGTCGAGTGCCGAAACGAGCCCGATGACTGTCCCAGAAGGCAAGATGGGGGGGGGGGCTCGGGGCCTATCAACCTTTGGTCCCTCCGATCGGTTCCTTAGTAAAAGTTACCGGGCGTACAGGAGTATAAACCATCCATTACACGCTCTAAATAGGAAGCCGCGACTCGTGCACTAACCAAGACAAATTACAAGCCTTGCCCTTTTCCACTGGAATAAACGCCGGGATATCTTATTAGATCGAGAACCACAAATTGAAAGTGGCTAATGACGTCTTGCCAAACAGGGAACAGAGAAACAAAACGAGGAGCAGAAACTGGCCAGTCGTCGTTAAGATATTCGATTGAGCCGAACAGAGGGCTTACTGTGTGGGTTAATTCTGTTAAAATTGTGTAAATATACCAGGCCGTGTGTTGAGACGGAGCAGGTAATGCATCACTCCAGCCTTGTAAAATGGGATCGACGCACTGATATAGGCCGATCCTTGAAAAACAAGGAAACGGCCAAACTGACACGCAAACTAAACTGCGCGGGGAATCAAGACAGCAGTCAACATACAGCATCGGTGGCCGTGTTGATATCTCGGTAACTGAAAAAAAGGGTTATTTTGGTAGCTAAAATATTGCAAAATATCTAGCTCATGCATGGAAAAGTCGCGGGAACATTAAACAGAAAGATGATTCGTCACGATATGTGATCCCGTAGTATCTGTGTTGCCAGAGTAACTCAGATAGGGTGGAACATGATCAGGTTTTCAAAAGTCCTTATTTTTTTTGTCGTCCAAGCTGTTTCACATTACATACCGCGAACCGAGCCGACCACACATGCTACACACGTGCGCCCCAGCCATTCGGGTCACCTGCGCTTCACAGTCGGTCGTGACCTTGGCTTGAAGTCACGAAAAACACCATCGTTAAAATAGTTGTGGCAACGACATCAGAGGACTTTTAACACGGTATGGGCTCAACGAGGAGTTTAGTTTCGTGGTCTGTGTGTGTGTTTTTAATAACGTTTTGTATGAGCACACAGACCAAGGATTTCGGTAAATGCTCGCAGTTCATGCAACGTGTCAACTGGTATTGTTACAACTGAAAATGTTGATTTCGTCAGCAGTATGAACCCTAACACTCGTCAGTCCTCCAACAGGTGAAGGGTTGAGGAGGGTTAGGGTTAAAACTGATGCAAAATGAGTGATTGGCGACAGGTGTTTAATTTCTACTTGATCGAAACCTCCGTGTCAATATCCATGCTCACCTGCAAGGTACTTTTGTTTTGTGTTGTGAAAACAGAGTCACGCTCGAGTGAAATAACCAACACTTGTTGGAACAAAAAAGCCGTCAAAAGTTCACATTTGACATGACCTTCACCTTACTTCAACATTTACCACATTTTTCAGTAACCAAGCACATCTCTCATCACCCTCCATCTTTTCGTCATCGACCAAGGAGTGTGCATTTCTCGCGAGTCTCGGAATGACGCGACGGGCAACGCCGCCGGTTCGTAATCGGCGGCGGCGTGACTTTTTTTTACAATCGCGTCGATCGTATTAATATTTTTGATTGATATAACAGCAACTTGTCGTCAGTGTTGGCGGGGTTCAGATGTCAGCTTTGACCCATCTTGCCTCGGACCTGAATGGGGCCTGAACTCTCCGCGAACTTGGCTTCATTATCCCACTCCACCGTCAGCCCCTCGGACATTCTTGGAAATGTAATTCATTATCCGGAAGCCTTATCTTTTTGTGGTTTTTCTAATTTTTTTTTTAATTTTTGACGTATTGAGATTACGTCGCCCGTGCAACAGTATCACTTACAAAGTAATGTACACTGTACACGTGTTTGTTAAAAGCAACCATATTGTCAATTAATGAAGTGAACAATGAAATGTAACGAATTTGGACTCTCATCGGGCATGCACGGTTGGTCACGTACGCTCTTCGAGAGGGTACTGTTACATCGTAACGGTCGGGGAGAAAGCGGCGTCGGTCTTCAAAAAGGAACTCTGAGACTTGATTGTGTGTTGACTTGCGATGAATGTCCCCGTGCCCGCTGTTCGGCGCCTCTCAAATTATTGGCGAGTGTTCTTAATTTCAATGGCGATATCAAAAGCTGAAGATCGTCTGCCTGACGCGGTCTTCCTTCGACCGTGCAGAGAGGTGTACGTTTGCAGTCCCCAGAGAGTCCTCCGATCGTCCCTGATTTGTATCTCACAAAGGCTTCTCTTTTCTCTTGGCCTACGTGTGAAATCAAGCACGGTTGGGCTTTACGCAGGATGCATACCTATCCCTCGTCGAACTGAGGGGATACTTACGTGCCATTGAGCGGCTTTGAACCGTTTCAGGTTGTGGATGTAATAAGAGTTTTGCATATCAGGCCGCTCAGTGTCCGAGTTTTTGAAGGCATATTAAGCGAACTCATGGAAGTTTAACATTCGGCTGGTGTGTTACGCATTTACTTGACCGCTCATGAAAACTCACTCGCTCCTAAGAGCAAGCGTGTTTTGTGGTTTAATTCGCTGAACAGCTGATCGAGACATCTTGGGGTTTTTCTCCACTTATTGCTGCCCCCCCCCATTTAAAAAAAACACGGTAGCGATCAGCCAAACGTATTCAATTGTTGCTCCCAAATTGGACTGGGTCGCGACATTATTATTCATATTGTTACCATGGTCTCAGCGGCTCAAGGAAATTTTCGGCCAGCTCTCGCACTTGCACACGCGGAATTCGCCGGTCATGAATTCCCATTTGAGTGGAAGAAGATTGTTTTGCCAACAGAAGGGCGATCTTCGCACGGCAGCGCGGCGCGTTGAGAAAGTTAAATACTCTTCACCGTGCACACAGGCTGCAGGTGAACGTCTTCCTGCCGTGGACGTATTTGTTCAGGAGGGGCCCAGGCTGTAGCTTTCAGCGCACAAACCTACCTCTCAAAATGGTGTTGCGGTCGCCAGGACGCACAAAAAGCTTTACCGATTTACTATGTGATCCGTCCCACACTACCCATGCATCTGTGTACCACTTGGAAGGGTCTTTTTCATGTGGTGTCCGTTTATTACACATTTGAAGCAAGATATGGGACGGAGAGAACCCACCCCCCCGCCTTTGTGTTGGCCATTGTTTGATCGGCATCTCAGGAATTCTTTACAGACTTCTAGGGGGGATGTGTTAGGTAACAATAGTCTACAGTATGTACAGGGATTGGACATGGGGGGGGGTAACCTTCCGCCCCATATCTTGCCTGGTATATTATGATACATGAACTACCCTGGGCCTTTAACAGAAAGTAAAAATCACTACCCCTTTGCACACTCGTCAGTTGCATTTCATTTAAAAGACGTATCAAAAGAGTATGCACTATATCCAGGTTTGTGTCGTATACTAAGGAAGTTTTGTTTGCAGTAGCGGTAATTGCAGCAGAATATAAATTGATAGTTTAACCCTAACCCACAAGGGTGTACGTAAAGTCGTATTGAAATTGGAGGATTTGGGACTGTTAAGGTTAATGAAATGAAGGCCTGGAAAAAAACGGACTTTTTCACTCACAAACATTAATGGCATCTTATATTGCTGGTCAAAGTTAGCCAACATTCTATGTCACGACGGTTGGCAACAGTTCCCCCCCCCCGGGAACATTCAAGACTATTGCCATTCAACAGGTACTTTTTTCATTTTAGTACAGTAAGTGCTATAGTGTTGTCATCGCCTGCTTACTACAGCAGCGTGGTATTTCGAACGTTTTATGTGAACTTACCACCAGCCACCAGCTATATGGTTTGCCAAATGTAGTGCTTGAAGAATTTAGTGACGTTGCAAAAGAAGTATTTGTGTTAATACAAGACGGGTTGGAATCTGCAGAGAGTAGTGTCTTAGAAGTGCCATTTCATCCTCGTCAACCGATGCAATCACTCATTAAACGACATCAGTGGTACCATTTTAGTGTCCCTTTACAATTTTGTGGTATGTCCCGAAGTGGCCGTCATAGCTACATGTATTGCCAAACCCGTATTTGCAAGCTATGTGTGTCCTGTTCGCTGATACGCGTTTACTAAGACCCACTACATTGTATTGAAAAGGTGAGTTTGTACCATGTTGCATTGGTGGCATCGATTTGACGAGCTTCCTATTTTTATTGCGCAGTTACGCTGGAACCGCCCGGTACATACGTCACAACAACCGATCCTGATGGGCTCTTCTTCCACGGTCAACGGCAGCGCGGAGCCAAGTGGAATGAATGTGGGTGCGTGCTACCTGTGCCAACGGGGACGAGGTAACCGACCCCGGGAGAGAGGTAGCCAACAGCGACGACCAAGTCCAGCCCCCAGACGCACGGTGTCCCATGACAGTTGATGCTTCCACGTTCGAGCCACTTTACGTCAGAGAAACGTCACGACTTGACGAGCAGATAAGCTTGAAGTAACTACACGTATTACGAGCACAAAACTGCCCCGCTACCCATCTACTTGCGACTTATGTTCACGTTCTTAAATAATAAAAGATTGGGAACTCGACTTAATCGATTGTCGGCAGAGACCAATCGGAGCACGAGACCGCCGCACTCGAAGTGCCCCCCGGTAATGACGGAATTCGTAGGCATTATGCAGTGTTTGTACAAACAGTTGCCCGGGGCGGTAGGGTGTTGTAGCCATTACCAAGGGAGGGGGGCTTCTTGAAGATACGATTACAAGAATGGATTGGTACCTGTACAAACTAGGCTGCAACCGACTCTGTTGTCTAGAGCTAGGTCTAGGTCTTCACTCCATTGAAAATACGTTGAGACGCGCAGATAATAGACCTAGCCGTAGCTCTGGAAGCCCGTTTCGGACACGGCCCAAGAAGAGTTTTCGAATCTTGACCGTTTTTATGGACGGAGACAGCCCCTGGTTAGGCCTAAAAGATGGTGGATTTTTCCAAGATGGCGGATGGATTTTTCTCGATTCTTTTGCTGATATTTTTCGTAATTGGTTTTGATATTTTTTATTGCGTCCCCACTTTACAGACACCGTTGCCAAGGTAACAGAAATGAACTCGGCAAAGAAGAGTTACAAGACTGTTTCCTTTACAGGACCTGTTTGTGTAATAAATGCAATTAGCATTAACCTCGTCAAATGTTTTGCTGCCTTGTGTTTGATTGGGTTCGTCTCGGCAAGTTTTCCTCGACTGCAGTCGGCAGGTCAGCTTTCCACATATAAGTTCGGTACTTATATTTTTGTGCCAAAGCAGGTTGAGTTTAAATATATGTAATTCTTTCTTTTTTGATTAATTTGGAGGATTTAACCACACTGGTCTCGAAATTCCCAACTTAATGCAAGTGTTGCATTCATGCAGAGGAAAAAACCCAGCGCAGCAAGCTTCTTGTAGAAAGTTCCCGTCCGCACCAGCGAAGTTCAAGTCTGTCATAACCGTATATTCAGCGCATTCGGCGCATATCGCAGGATGTTCGTTGTCCGATCACTGTAAAAATTCACGCGTTTCGCTAATATATAACAAGTGTGCGCACCACCATTGCACACTTTTTTTCAAAACTTAAATGAAAATGTATAATCTTGCAAAAACATTTGTTAAAAAAATGGCTGAAGTAGCCAGAAGTTGTCTGGGATCACACCACAGGGCATCTATTGTATACTCCACGGGCCCCGGAAAATGTATAACCTTGCAAACGAATTTGTTACAAAAAATGGCGAAATAGCTAGAAATTGTCTCGGATGACACCACCAAGCATCTACTATATACTCCACAGGCCCCGGACCCTACGCCGCTCAGGACTTCGCACTCGCATTTGTTCTGATCAGGGCTATTCCCCCCTACTTTTCATAACGGATTGACGCCCTTGGTGGCGTATCACAAAAAAACAGCATTAATTGATGCCCAGAATGTGTGTTGCAAACTGTTAGCACCGTGTCATTCCGCAAAAAAAGGTAGGCTCTTCTAATTTTCAAAACTTCCTCTTCGTCGTATCTTAATAGCGAACCAATAAATTTTTGGACTTTGTTTTCCCGAACCGACATGCATTTCATTTGAGCGAGCCCCCGGGAAAACATTGTCGGCCATCCTGGGGGAAGACACGAGGGTAGACGCGTTCTTCCTTTTCTCGCTCTAGGAATTAATTGACAACCCCGACGACTCGTTTATCATACCGCTGACTATAACGGTTGTCAGTGAAAAGCGATATGTCGTGTCTGTTAGTGTTTAACCTTGTGCTTCAGTGATAAATCGTCATTTTACCGCATGCGTGGGGGAATTTTTGATAGAGTGAAAACAATAAATTGATTCCAGTTCGAGGGAGTGCAAATACCCCCATGGGAAGGCGCTTTATTAGATTGCGTTTTGGGGTGGGATTCGAGCTTCGTTTCATGTGTTATTTTTGATCTTTTGTGGAGCGGCTGACGAGAGAAGACCTGTTTTCGGACAAGCGCTTCGAGTACAGACGCTCAGTGAGTTGGGTCCATGTATCATAAATGTAACCAGCCTAGCAAAGTGGCTAAGCAGAAATTGATTTTAAGAAAGAAAAAGGGAAGGAAACAAGAAAACTTGCAGCACGTGTTTAGTGATGCGGCTTTTTAAAGCAGAACTCCCGCCTGTTGAGGCAACATTTGGGGGCATCCATTATAATGGGATTGGCCCTTTGCCTTTCCACAACTGCTCAGCGGAAGAAAAGTCCACTAATTGAAGATGGTGGTTCTCATTTAATTTCAGTAAGAGGCAATGGATAGCTTAATAACAGCACGACTTTTGTTTCGACTGGCAAGCCAATTATGCTGAGTATGCAAAAATCACTAACGGTTGATTTCTACTCAAAGGAGCTGAGTATTTTGAAGTTTCTGAAAGTTGGAAAAGCCCAACTTCCCACTTCAACTTACCTGTGGCATCTTGAACAGTTTCAGCAAGTTGGCCACCGTGATGGAACTGAGGCTGGAGGCAGAGCCCACCACGCCCACTACCTGGGCCGACTCGGGACTCTGTCCCTGACCCTGCCCGACCCCAGAGTCGTTCTCGCAGACGGGCCGGCGCACAAACTCCAGTGACCGCTCCAGCGACCGGGACTCCTGGTTGCAGTCGTCCAGCGCCCGGACGCCCAGTTTAAATCCCGGCAGGAAGGTGGAGTTGTTGATGGCGTCCACCGTGTATAGCATGGCCTCCAGTGCCTGCAGGCCCATCTGGTTGGCCAGCGCCCCGCACTCGCCCCCCTCGCCCGCTTGGTGGATCATGAACAGTCCCCCTAGGACGACATCCCCGGGCTCCACCGCCGCGACGACGTTCTCTTCCCCGTCCTCGGTCCCTTCGCCGAGTGCAACCACGTCCAGCGGTCGGGGCGGGTCTGAACGATTCCCGTTCCGACCCACGTTCCACACGGGCGTGGTCGCTGCACCGTTGGCCATAACCGCTCCCAAACGAAGCTGGAACAGGAGAAACATCACGGCCGATGATCGCGCGGCATTGGCACGCGAGAATGGTGAAGGCATGGTGACGGCGCTGTCGGCTCCTGATTCCCCAATTGCAACACCTGCAATGCTCGCCCTCCTCTCCGTTGAGCTTTTTATCGACTAAACACAACTCGTCGCGTCGCCAAGCGCTCCTATACCTCCGAATAACCTGTTCGGCAGCCTTGTCGGCTCAGCTTGTAATTTTATAATGAAAATCCGATCTCGGGCAGAGCTCCCAATCTACGATGCGCATACCGCGTCCCTCTCCCTTGATTATGCGGGGGTGCGTGCCGCTCGGACCGGCACGATTCACTCCCGCGGGGGTGGCGTGCAGCGACTCGTTCCTGGGGCAACTCGACTCGACTGTCGATATGAAAATGGATTTTCCCATCGCGTGTTGTTTCGCAAGCCGGGTCCCTTGATGCCTGGTTACATCTTTCACAGCGCCTGTTATTTTGGTTGTGTGAAATGTGCGGTAAGCTCCACAGGAGTGGGGCAAAACTTTGATTCCTGACGGGAAATGACGCAAAGATTCCGCGTCTCAGTGGAAATAGTAGAGACCGTTCAAAATGTTGTTGTTTGAACATTGTGGATTCAACTGCACTTCAATAACTTTTTACACGATTTAATCATCAAGCAGCACTCCCCAAACATCTCAGCTCCATGAAACCTTCAAGGAATATTTACTGGCGGCACCTTTGTTGCATTAATTGTATACAAAGCCAGCAGGCAGCAGTGTTGTCTCGGCTGGAGTTGAATCGCATTACTGGTCGAAAAATTGTAATATATTTAATACGGGCGATTCACAATAGTGCGCCATAAAGAGTTTGCAACGCATTGGCCAATCAAAGTGCGCGAAATATGTCGACCCGATGCGCGTTCGGAAAAGGTCGACAAATTTCGCGCGTTGTGAGTGGCCAACGCGTTGCAGACTCTTTGGGCGTTTCACTGTGAATTGACTGTATTCATCTCGCGTTAGCAGGAGGTCATCCGTCTTTTTTGTCACTATCCGTGCTTTGCCATTAAACGGTAATTACCATTCAGAAATATGCGAGACGGATTCCTGACAGTCTCTATAAAGTTGATGCTGACCCACCGCATATAAAAACCTGTTCCCCTGGGGACGGTAATCGTATGCATCTCCGCTCCCATGGAAACGATTTTGTGAAGTCAGTCTCCAAACGAAAAACGGATCTGTTTCCCGCGATTGAAGCGGCGTCTTTCCGCTGTGCGCGTGCGGGCTTGACTCGTCAGAGCTCATTTTTCGCAGATCGTTTCGATTTGCATTAAATTTAACGTAAATCATCAACGGCGTATAACTGCATACGAGGTGCTCATTTCCCATTTGATTACTGAATGGTTACTCAAATTCGATTTTTAGTGTTTCGTGTAGCTGTTAATATTCTGAAATGCAATCCATCCGAAAGTGAAGTGTGGATTTCAATTTAATTTACTCGGGTGCCGCTTTTTGTTGAGTTCTACCAGAGCTAATTTGTTCATGCCTGATCTTATATTTTGAAATTAAGTTCCGGGGGGAAAAATCAGAAGGACAGTTAAAAGAATGTACCTCAATGTTTGGAATGTAAGCCGCACGGTGTATGAGCGGCAGCACGCAAAAACGCAGCAAATAATAGGACATAAAGTCGGCGTGTAAGCCGCACCACAGCGCTAATGATCGAACCACGAAGGTCATCGTACTGCGTGCTGAAGCGCCCACACAGCATGTGTGTCAATGGTTCCACTAAACTTAATAGTCCTAATGCTAACGAGTGTCATCATAGAAATGAATTTTAAGTCCTCGAGTTTAATAATTTTTGCGGGCTGGATGATTGTCCTGCGTGAGCCGTGCAGCAGCTTTTGCCCTATTTTCCAAGCCAACAAAAGTTATGATAACTCGAAGTCGGTGAAGTCGGAAGATCGTATTATCTCGAAGGGCAAACTATTTCTTGCCCAAAGAATAGGCTTTTACGTAAAAGAAATATGTACCTCTGTAACTGTCCACCACACTACATCCGCCGTATCTCGGAGTTTTTTCGACGCAGAGAAAAATATATGTAGGCCTACATCGTATATTAGAACTTGCTTATTTGCTTCAATCGTGTTAAGCCATGTATTCATATTATCAGTGCTCTTGCCGAACCATTTTTCCATTTCATGGCGTGATGGCACGCCTGTGTAGGTTTATCCTGTGGGACTGAGGACTTGGAACTGTGGGTTACGAGGCATCAAAGCTCCGGGGACCTGAACCCAGGACCCCAGTAGTCTTGTAAACCTCCTTTGTGCATACCTTGTGCCACAAAAGCGCCGACCTGCAAGATGGCAGCCATGCAAACCCTTTAAAGTGTCGGATCCGTCATCGGCGTTGTGAAACCGAAGTAAACGCAGATGGGTGAACTCTTTCATGGTACATGTACCTATGTGCACGTACGTACATGGTGCGAATTTCAGTCACTTTTATGCAAAGAAAAGTATCGTATATACATGTATTCTTATCTCTTGCATTAACGCGTAAATCAATGTAGAAATCACCGACAGTGCCATTCTCACGGTCTACGTATGAGAGAGAGAGAGAGAGCGCGACGGTCATTTATTCTGCTGACGATTGTGATCAAGTTGAGCGAAACGGTTTTCGCGTACCTCAAAATGTTAATTCGGCAAATTCTTTTTCCACACTCAGAAACAGCCTCCCATCGTGCGTTTTCTTTATAAAAATGTTCTGCGGAGTGCAAAAATAATTTCTGGGTCAGACGATTTTACCGAACCTGTAAATTGAATCAACATATTATCGCCAAGTGCTAAAAACGGTTGCTCACGTATATTTCTGGGTCTACTACTGCTTTCAAAGCAAAACGTGACCGACAAACACTGTTGGTTTGCATGTTTACCTCCCGTACGACAACGAATTCAATTTCGAAGCCCAGGTACAAAGTAAAGGCGAATTTGTCT
The DNA here is from genome assembly GCF_001949145.1 of Acanthaster planci. The sequence continues at coordinate 23,055 of NW_019091404.1, read as the reverse complement.
TCTTTTTTTACACAAGGAGAGAAAGATTCTTTTCACACTATACCAGCAATGGTAACTTGTGTTTCAAAGCTTTTGAAGCATGTTTGATGAAGTGGATCTTTGGGTCGTGATTGGCCATCTAGAGTTTGACGGGCAGGTAGACCGTCGCCGGGCTGGCTGGTTGGTTGGTTCATCGATCTATTGGCGGGATGGTCGTTTTGCTGGCTCTCTCTGGTGCTTTGTTTAGTTTCTTATGCCAGATGGTTGGATGGCAGATCTGATTTTTCCTTAACCCGAGCAGTCCGTCAGTTGTTTGAATGCATAATTTATTTCTCTGTCGTTCTCACGACTTGCTGATTTCAAGGCTGTTTAATTACGAGACGGCCATAGGCAAATATGTCGGTTGGTTCTCCGGAGTAGACAGAGCTGCCGGAGAACGAACCTTTTCCATTCGATAACCTGTTTGTTGGTTGGATGATTACAGTGTTATAAATGCTTCTTGCCGATGCTCGTTCATCGTGCCACTGTGTGCCCGCAATCCACTGATATTAATGAAAAGCGAACGAACAAAGAAAATTCACAAAAAAAATGAATTGTGAGCGGTCACGATCTCCAGTGAAACCCGTCAGCTACGTTCATATAATATGATTGATTTGCCCTGAGGAAAATCGATTTCCCCCGTCACGTGGTCGGTGCAATCATTATGCAACTTTGCCAAACACTTGTACAACATAATATACCATAATTGATTTCTCTTGTGAGGCGGGCCTGAACGGTTACTCGTGCACTTCTATTGGGACGGGAAATTGAATTGTTCACGGGATATCTTGACACGCAATGTGAGTGAGCAAATTGGGGAAAAACTTTTAGCTTTCTGTTAGTTTAATCGAACCTATTTCCCGTCTCCTGTTTTTGTTTAAGCCCATTCGGTGCTTCAGTCTGATCCCTACATCTGTTTGTGATGTAGTGTACTGCAGTATGAGATTCCACAAGAACTACATACGAAAAAAAAAACCGTTTGAAAAATATCGGGCCAATTTGACTTCAGTTTCTTCTGATACTCCTAATTTGTTGAAAGTAGAGTTTCTGAAACAATATTCTCAGTGCCCTGAGCTGACTTTATATCGCAAGTTGTCTCTCTTGAAAACAAGTAAACAAATCCGAAATTAAATGTATCTTTAGTATTGAATAGTAGCAATTTGCAACAAAAAACGCGTCGTGCTTGAAGATTCTTTTTAAATTTTCGTTATCTGAGCTAATTATGTATGTGATATTCCCCAGTTTTTCCCAACATAACCAACCAGTTCAGATTGCATATCATAATTATATACCTGTCATTGAAAATTCAATTATCTCTAATTCTCTCTGAAAGGAAGGCTTCCCATATCCTTCATAACTTTCAATGCCTCCACGGACGTCATTAAAATCAATAGACCTAGAATTTATTGAAAATGGACATGTTGGTCTAGGTAGGAATCCTTGTTAATTAAAAAGCCACTGATTTAATGAGATGTCATTAATAATGGATCTAAATTACGAAAACAACAAAACGTTCACTTTTCAGCCTTGCATTTTATTCATAGTTTCAAAATTTGATTCAAGAAGAATGTTGGTCTTTGGAATCTGTGCGATTCGAAATGTGTTCCACTTCAATGTCTGCATGCCGTTAGGAAATCTTTCTGGTTTTAAAAGGCCAATGTAAATTTCATCATTCTGAGGGGACATGCATCTTAGAAGTGGATAATCCCGATGTGCTGCTGCTCTATTTTTCATATTTTTTTCAGTGGAGATATCACGCAGTTTTCAAAATGGCGATTGTCTTTACGACTGGTTTGTGTGTGTGGGTGTATGTATAGGGTGATCATCTCAAGACAGAAATATCCGCAAGGGTCGTTGGTCCACTCAGCGAAAATGGAAAAGGAAAAAAGACATATGAAGAAATATGCTTTAATTTGACATGTATCTCGAACTCTCGAACTCCCCCCCCCCCTTTGGAGGTGAGATGAAGGTATTCTATCATTGTCTATGGAACTTATGATTGCCTACATCCCTCTGTTGTACTGTTCTCGCGTGTTGGTCATGTAACCATAGTGACGTCACGACAGGCCGGGACGCATGTGCCGGGAGACGGCAGTCGGAGATGGCAATTCGCAATCGAAAGCCGCGGAAATGACGGCGGGTGGTAATGCGTTGTTACACGACCTTGCTTTGGAAATGCAGATAAAGATACCGACCGCGCGCGGACGAGAGCGAGAGAACGAAACAATCCCCGCGCGGATTGAATTTAATCTCCCACCTTCAAGGGTGAAGGGGCCCAAATGGCTTTTAACACCATACAAGCATTTAATAGTGTTAGTGAATGCTTTTTTTCACCTGCGGTCGTGGAATAGTCCTTTTACGCAATCTATAATTAATTTCCCGGCAACAAGGCCGTTATACGTGTGCGTGTATCGTTTCTTGTGCATGTTCTTTTGCCGACTGCAAGATTAATTTGAATTTGCGCGCTTGAAACTCACGCATTGGCTACGAGTCCTGAAGGGTAAACGTGACATTTCCAATCGGAGAGATGAAATTTCCGTGGGCAATTTATTCATTCAAAGATGACCCTGATCTTTCTTGAAGTCGGGTCTTATTGGTCGAAAGTTTGTTTTTACCGTTCGGCGTGCAGGTGTGACGTCATCGTTTACGTCATCAAATCAAACGTTGACAGAGTTTAACGTTTTTCTAATGTGTTTTGGTAATATTCCGTATGTGGTACATAGGGTCTTACCTTGATTGGCTTTGTGGTCAATTTTTGCCTAGCTATATCCGTTTTTAATATTGTTTTCAGAAACTGCGGTCGCCCGGTTTGATTGTTACTACAAATAGCAGTACTGCACGAAATTTGGCTACGCGCACCGAGTTCTTGTTAAGCAAACCTCGTTGTGTGCGGCCCATGATGTCCTTGCGTAACACTCACAATATCGCCTTTTGTAACATGCATGAATTGCGAGGCTTGAACAAAAACTCCGTCACGTAGTACATGAAAGCATATTCTCGTCAAGCAGTGTTGTAGTCGAGTACTTTCCGAGTACCAACGTTCTCCGCAAAATACTGAACTGGTTATGAGGGAATAAAGCCAGAAACTCGGCCGAGTACTTTCCGAGTACTTTTGTCCTAAAAAGTTAATTTTAATCAAACAGTGATGGTCTGAAGGCTTTGTAATCTTACCTTTATGCACGTACCATCAAATGCCGATGTACTTCAGCTTTGTTCCCTCCTAACTAGTTAAATATTTGGTAGAGAACTTGGTTCTCAATAAGTACTCGACTACATCACTTTCGTCAAGCCCGTGCTTACTATCCTATACATTTTGTTTTTGCGTAATATTTTTCCAACGTAACTCTGGAACGCCGGTTTACGATTTGGATCGTCAAATTTTCAAAGATGGCACCCAAGGGAAGACCTTTTGTGGGCACGTAATTAAGCGTTATGAATTCACTCAGTGAATTTCATTTCGTCCAACCGAACGAGTAGATCGAATCACCATTTCATGCCGGTGAGTCAAATCAGTCGTCTGAGAACGTGGGAATGCGCATACTAAACAGCACCAAAATAATTATGTGCGATGCTGTAGAGAATTAAGTTGTTCGTAATGATTTCACGTTCATTAGTCTCATATTGCACCTCCTTCATTGGGGCATTACGTCGTCATGTCGTAAAAGGAACACATGTGCAAACATTAATTTTGTTCGCTTAAATTACTAACTTTCACCAGGCCAAAAACGACCATCAGGCTATTTTTGTAGGTGGTCTTCTTGGAAAGCTTGCTTGCTCAAGTTTTCGCTCATCACAAAGTTGTTTCCATAGTGGAGAGGGGGGAGGCTGTATCATTTCATCAACTAACATGGTTGCACTTGCATTCCTCACTCAACGAAATATGTTTGGCGAAGTTGCGTGGCGTCTACCTCGACAAAAAGATAATGATTTTCCCTTCCGTGAACGGAGACATCAAATGCCTAGCTAATAGGCGTCACGTGTAGAGGAATTATTCCTACCATTTTATGTCTGCACACGTATTGGTGTAGCCTACTGCAGTACACATTATCAAATGCCCAATGGCTATATCCGTGCGCTAACGACGACCGGAAATGACAAAATTCCCGCCCGAGCGGAGACGAAGCTAAAATCGGCGCGGAATCTTAGGGCTACGACCTCGCTTGAAATGATTAGCCAACGGGATTGATTCCCTGTGTGTAGACCTTGCGCATGCTTGGGATGCAAGCGAACTCGGTGCTCGCAAGGGGGAGGGGCTTGGCCAAGAGAGATTAAGAGGAGGGGGAACCTTTCAGCAAAAATCAAAATTTTACCCCTTTTAATTTAAAGTTCAAGACTATTAGACTAACCCCTTGCAATGGGACTAATATTAGCTGGGAAAAAAGTTCAAATCAAAATCTC
>NW_019091404.1:0-16702 GCF_001949145.1 Acanthaster planci | reverse complement strand
TAATTTTATCAAAATTGGCTGAAAAATGACAAAATTGTGATTTTCGGAAAATCTAAATTTTTGCCCCATTTAGTTCAAAATACATTTTAAACCTCTTGGGATTTTATTGTATTTTAGCTGAAATTGGCAAAATCGGAATTTGGAAAGATTCAAGTCATGAACCATATTTCTTCAAAATGCAAGGCTAACCCCTTGCAGTTTTATTTAATTTGACTAAACGTGACATTCTTCTGCCCAGTTCTAAAATCTGAAGTCATTTTACCAGTGGAAAGAGCAATACAATTCAGATTAGAAAATGCGTAACTCACCCTTTGGGAGTGAAAATAGTTTAAAATTCGGACCATAACGGAAAATAACTTCTCGTCCATGCTATACATTGAAATAACTCTAACATGCAAACATAATACCTTCAGTTATTCTGTTGACAACGGCATTTTTTTTTCCTGTCAAATATCCTGGGCCAGAAGAGGAGTTTCTTTGCTCCCTTCATAGTCATCTGTTGGTATTGTCAACGTGCAATAATATTCATCCCCCCCCTTTTTTTTTGTTTTAACTGTTTCAAATTGTAAGCGCACTTTATTGGCTTGATTTTTTCTCCCTGATTAGCAGTTATAGCCAAACAATCCTGCCAGCAGAGTACCATCTTTTATATAACCTTAATCAAGTTCTTTTGGGGAAAAAAGGCACTCTAGGAAACTTAACAAAGTCCACTTTGGGTAATGTTTTTCAGGTTTTGCTCCGGATTAATGTTCATCGACGTGCATCTTCAACATTTTATATTTTTTTCCACGGTAACCTTACGTAAACCAGAATTACATTAACCGACGTGTCTAACTGGATCTACAAGTCAGATTACTCAAATTTAACAAACACAGCCCTTTGCGACCAATAAATGGGACCCCATCACCATGTCTTGGATTTATGAAAGTGGAGTGCGAAACGAATACACCCAGAAGGCCTTGATGTGTAACCTCTTCACACCATTACATCTCACGCTGCGTGTGTGAAGAAGAAATGCCCGCACTGATCATATCTTATTTGTCGCCTGTGTGTCGTCGGCAGAGAGGGCTGTAAACGCCTAACCTGGGAAGCATTTTTCCCGTCCTCGTCTCCAGATTGATGTGCCACCTTTCAGAAAATACACTTTGATCGTCAGTTTTAAAGAACCTGCCAGCCATTGTGGGGTGTTACATGTACAGAGTAGTTTGCATACCTCGACATTGCAGCGTACATGTACTGGTATGTGGCCTTTGATACCCAAATTTTCAGTGGTCATTATCTAATATACCTTGAATCAGAATACAAGGACAGCGTACATGCATATCTAAAGCTCACAGCATGCTGTTTTTTGCTACAAGAATGTGCTTTTTTTTCTGTACATGAAGTGTGCATTGCTAGATCTTGGTTTCTACAACATCCACCTGTCACACCGATGACAAGATACTGGATTGCAGTCTGCTCAGGTCCGGTCGCTAATTTTCNACGCATTGCTTGCTCTCCTTGAACAGGATTGCACGGTTTAAAAATGATTTTTCCGAACTCCTCGGGGAGCATGTGGGAAAAGCTGGGACCAAACAAACCTGTCATTACGAAGCACGAGTAATGTACTTGTTTTTCACGCTTGAATCCCTGAAACTATCGCCTCAAATGACATTTTGTCTGTTCTGTCCCTGTGCCCCAAGTAAGAATACTGTGACCTTTATCTTGGATGCACGGTGCCACGTTGAACCTTCAGAGAGAATAAGAGATAATCCATCTCAAATGTCTAACCCTTAACAGTCCTCAATCCTCCGAGTTTACATACATCCTAGGGAGTTAGGGGTAAATCAGCCTACACAAGCGACTAATAAGGCAGGTACAAATGGCCTAATAAAATAGGCTCTAAATATCAACTGATCACAAAGTGATAAACCTGTCCTTTAAAACAAAAAGCAAACTATAAAAACTACACGTATAATATTAGTCAAAAGCAATTTATTTTATCGAATCAACAATTACGTCATTATCAGACTGCCAATGCTGACTGGAATTTGCCCTTTCCATAGGTCACTGATTATCCGAAAACGAAAACATCACAACAATCAGTTTTCACTGGACTGCCTGGTAACGTTTACGTAGCATGAACCTGTTTCTGGTGAGACAAGGGGGTGGGGCTTCCCTTGGGGGTTCCCCTGGGGTTGTGCAACTTCCTTGTCTTGCCCTTGCCCCGCGGGGTGGGGGTAGGGTCCCTGTTCTCGGTGTCACTGCTGCCCTTCTCCTCAGCCGGATCAAAAGCCGAATCTGAGAGGATCGGATCAATTGGAGGGGGAAAAAAAAAATTACCAGTAAGGAAGAGAGAGTTCTGTACAAGACGTGTTGGAAATCGACGCTCTCCATGCCTGACATCAACCACTGTGTACACACCATTTACACTCTACTTGAAGGGTGACAAGTCTCATTTCCGCCGTGTGTCTGTTTTTTTTTTCTTTTGGCACCTTCACAGATAGTGCCACTGGGAGCTCTTGTTTTATTCTATGGAAAGAAGTTGATTTCTAACCGGCAGAAACATTAAATAGAGGTTTGTATATACTTGCTCGCCAGAGTGAATTGATGTTTTTTCTTGGGGGGGGGTTTGGGTTGTCCAGGGGGAGATGGTTGCAAAACTCTGTGAGGCTTTGCGAAGGAAAATGGAGCATTGCCATGACAGCTTGTGACGCAGCACCAGGCCGTTTTCCAATACTCAACTTCGTCTCCGTCTCAGGCTTTGTCCCCGAAACCAATCCCCGACTGTGAGCCTGAAGCGTTTAAATCAAATCGGATTACTGTAAGTTTTTGCTCTCTTGCATCTTCTTTGATGTTCTGTGGCACTTTTAGACTAATTACTGCGCTCACAGCTTCAAAGTCAGGTAGTAAAAAAAAACAGTCGAAGCCTGAGACGGAGCCGAAGTTGAGTATTGGAAAATGGCCCATAGGTGCAGGTAATTCCATTACACTTGAACAGGGAAGCAGGAATGGCTTCTGTGCCATGTCGGGAACAATTACAGATCACACAGACTGGACTGACAAAGACAACCTTGAAAATCTCCTCGCAAATTTCACATTGGAATATCCAGACTTTCAGAGAGAAATGCTAGTGCTCACTCAGTCTTTGGAATTCTTCAAGGGACACAATGACAGCCCGCGACCAGGAAAATGGGGTGATTTTGTTTTTTTTTTTATGGCTGCAGAACTTCATTTGAAAGAGCCTGGTGCACCAACTCCCCACGGAGTAAACTGAAGCCTATGATTTGTAAGGAACTGAGCCAAGATGCGGTGCATGTAATCTGTCCAAGGAGATTAGTCTTCCGCGCTGTAATGGATGGGCCTGGTATTTTGCTTGGACATTACGAAACCGCTAATAGCGTAATTGGGTATACATGCATACAATTTGTACCAGAGTACCAATTATCTTGATAACTTGCAGGCTTTGGATCAACCAGAGCGTGCAGGACCCAGTTATTGGCAAAAGAAAAAAAAGAAAAGAACATGTTTCATTATGCATTGGAGGACTTGATTGCCAAACCACTCGGACAGTAAGCGGAGGGATCACCGGAACTGCCTCCAAGGGTGTGATTTATTCAGCCTGCTGCCCTGATCGTCAGACTGAGAATGGGCAAGATGGCGTGCATCTGTCAATGCGAGTTTTCTCGATCACGCACCAGGAAACAGACCGACACCTACGACTCAAATGAGAACTGGCCAGTGCGGATTGGTTTTCCTTTATTTGAGATGAGTTTCACCACCTGAACCCAGCAGTGAGGCACAACTCTCACAACACTGACACGTACATGTGTGTACCCGAGCCAGCTGAGGGGACACTCTCTGTTGGTAGGAAATCGTGGACCAGATTTCAGGGATTTTAATGCCCCCTCCCCAGTCACCACCCCCCCTCATAAATATATATTCTAGGCTTTTTTGTTTGTCCCAAGTAAAAATAAAATGATGGCATCGAATACTCTCATGCATGTCAACCGGCTTCAGCATTGTACCAGAACACAACAGTAACGAATTCCAACTCTGATTGCCAAGCCAGTCCACAGCGACACCCTCACCTTAGGCATTGTCCAACCAACCAACCAGCCAACCCCCCACCCGGCTTGGTCCACATCTGAATTGGGTTTTCAGTCCCTACCCGATTCCACGGGTTTTACCCAGTATATTCCTCTTGGCCTTTCCTCCCGCCTCTTACAGTTTTAGAACTGTAACTGCTTCTCACGTTCCCTTTTCCGTCACCCACTGTAACATCCTTGGTTTCTAAAGGTCGTCCTCTACATTGAGATACATGTACAGAACTAGGTGTCTTACCTTTGGCTTTGTTCTCTCTCTCGCCGGCCCCAAACAGCTCGTCGCTGTCCTCCTCGTCGCTAGAGAAGGTCACTGCCCTCACCCGCCGCCCCTTCCCGGCTGTCCCCTGGGTCTTCTGCTCAGTGGTCTGTCGGCCCCTGTGGCTGGGCTTGCGCGAGGATGGGGCTGGAGTAGTGGTGGCCTGGTTGTCCTCTTCCTCCTCGTCTTCACTGTCGAGGGATGACTTGCCACGGCCACGCCGTTTGGTATTCCTTTTCTTGGCTGATGTGACATGGACGAGTAAAGGAATTATTTGAGCATCAACGGCATTTCGAATGAGACGTGGAGAACGGAAAATTTCCTGCATGAGTTTACTTCAAATCAATGCCACAGTTTATTATGTCAATTTAAAGTGTTTTTTGCCGTGTACAGTACCTAGCTTAATTTCTAGTAAATTTGTTAAATTTAAACCTTTAGAATACAACATGCTTCTAACAAATGGAAATGACTGTCGAAAAAAACAACAAAAGTTGTAGGTGTACTGTGCCTTGGTGCTTTAAATTTATCTTTTCCATGTCCCCAAAACCTTTCTTTGGAGGCAGAATGCAGCAGCGGACTTGTGCTTGTAGAAAATGCTGCATTCATAGGTCCATTTTGTAATGTGATAACATTTGATAATAATCCAATCCAAAGTGCAAACACACGTTTGAGTATTTTAGAAAAATTCCGGTCGATTCAGTATGCACCAGCGGTGTAGCTCTGAGATAATATCACCAAAGCAAACCACACGGGCTATACCAGATCCTAATCTCCACCCTGCTGCAAGTTAATTTACTTCTGTGGCGTCTTCAATCTCAGCACCTTCATGTGTGTGAAAATCTGAGCCCTATTAACCATGCGAAATCTCACAAAGTTTATGTGATTTACAACAAACCCTGAGGGTTAGAGGTTCTGTTTTCGCATCCCTAACATGATTTGTCTCTACGCATTTCTCGTGCATCTGACATGCCCCATCAGCAGAGAGAGAGAGAGAGAGAGAAAAAGTTTCTCTTGAGTGGGAAAGCCTCTTGGCGTTTAACATGCTGGGATCGAGTGACTCCCCCAAATGAAGGAATGAACGAGTGCGCATGCAGCGACATTCTCTAATACAGGCTTCAACCCCGCTTGTCCAACAGTGAGGAAATGAAGATCGAGCCTCAGGTGGGGGGGGGGGTCGGGACTTTAAATGTCAAGTGTACTGTGCAGGGTAAAAAGAAAAAAAAAAAGAAATGTTCTCTTGGAGGAAGTAACTCCGCAGGTCTTTGGGGGAGAATGCAGAAGGGAGTCTTTGTTTAATAACGTAAATACTGTGCAGATGTTACGACATGTTATTGTCGAGACATGTAATGCCTTAGGTAAAATGACACCCAGGCTGAGATTCCACACGCTTGACACGGACAGGGACTCTGCCGATGAACATGCTGCATCGCCGGGGGATGCCAAATTCTCCAGGAAATAAGGGGAAAATAACTGGGAAACCGGATCTCCTACAGTGTCCCAACTCATAACAGACATCTCTCAAATACCTCCCAGCACGGGGGCATACTTTCCTGTAGCAGGGGGAAGTGAGAGTGTGTATGAAGGCAAAAGGATTTGTCAAGGGGAGAGGGCAATATTTTCACAACAGTGTGATAACAAAATTTGAGACTGGGTTTGAAATAAGGAAACTGGTTCTGTTGATTTGGTACCCTTCCCAGTGACACCTGTTTTTGGACAAAAGCTAGTTGCAGGTTTTATTTCATGCAAACTGACGGACTTATTTCAGGTCTTAATGTATGTATACAGGCCTCCCTGGCTTTATTTTTAGACTCTGGACGAGAACGTGACCAGCATCCCTGGCTTTCTTCTCTGCCCCTGAAAAAAAAATAAAAAATTGTCTTCTCCTGTGCTTCAATGTTCAGCGCACTCACCAGAACGGCTACCGTTGTCCCTGGCCTTGGCGGCGGCCGATGCTTTGCTGGCCTTGTCGGCCGCGGCCGCGTCGTCCACTCCCTTGTCGTGGCACTCGGCCAGCTTCTGCTCAAAGTCCTCCACCATCACCTGCAGCCGCAGCAGGAAGAGACAAACAATCAGGACTGTGTCTGAGCAGGAGACACATCAAAGGGTGAATTGGGAGACCGGACTACCCCTCTGATACGTTCTGGCAATGAGCAGTGAAGTGCAGAATGCTTACAACTCGGTACGAACCTCAGAATTAATGAACTGAACAATCAAAAACCTCATACAAATGTAAAAAAAAACTGTAGTAAAGGATAATTAAGAGATTAGAGCTGATCTAGAGCAGCCTCACAATTGAAGGAAGAACAAACGTTTAAAGACTCTCCAGACACACCATTACAGGTATGGAGTTTGACAGACCCAACAGCCAGCGACCAACAGAGTCTGGAGCCATACCTTGGTCTCGGGCTTGGAGAACTTCTTGGCCTTGGACAGGATGGAGGCGAAGCAGGCGTAGACCTCGGCGTCGTGCAGCTTGTCGGCGTAGCAGGCCAGGTTCTCCTGCAGGCGCCGCACGCACTTCTCGCTCATGTTGAGAAGGCTCAGGCAGAAGGCTAGGTCCTGGGGCTGCCTGTCGGTCCTGTGAAGGGGAGGGGGCAGCAGGAGTGACCGTAATGACAAATTGATGACACGTACAACGTAAAACTTTGTTTTTTGGTAGAAGTGGGAATTGAAGTAGGAGTCGTAGCAGTGAATGGGGGGGGACGTGAGTAGGTACTGGGGTGTGGACGGGGCGGAGTAGGGGGCGATACTGAGTGATGAAGAGAACTCCATGAAACAATCCAGCGGAGGTGTTATTAACAATGACAAAAAAACGTCAAGTTTCTAGAGCCTTTTCACAGCTACCGGCAACACGGCTTGAATTAACCCTCTCCAAAACAGCTGCGAGTCTTACGACTAGCGCACTACTCTGTGTGAGTGTGTGAAAAAGTGCACCTGAGTTTAAACAAAACAACAACCTGCACTAAGCGGACCTCTTTTGCTCTCCGTTCCTCACATAAGTGGCAAGGTTTGCACACTGTGTTTGCTGCAGGCATGGACTTCTGGACTAGGGCCAATCACGTGTAGAGCCTCAGCAAGGTAGGATACCGAGGCGCATGGCAAACAGCACCAGGGGGGTCACCTGCCCTCGGTACAAATGCACCGTATGTTGTGGAGTCAGGTATCTAGTTCTTTTCTATTTTTACCTCGATAGACATAGACTCTGATTTTGTTGGATACACAAATCACCAGCAAGCATCACAAGGCGGACCTGCCAACCTTGTCGTGCTCCTCCTTGAGGTCAGGCATCGCCACAAACTCGATGAAAATTTTAAATCAACTGAGCGCTCATTTAAATACCTTTTAATCTATTGTGTGGTATTGCCTGACCCCAGGAAGGAGTACGGCAGGGCTGGCAGGTCTGCTATAGTACCACCCACACTTGGACAAAGAAGATTTTTCAGTGGTCTGTTTCCCCCTGAAAAAAAAAAGTGACCAAGTCCAACAAAAGCAGTCACTCTGGAATTTTTTCAGGGTTTTTTGGTATGCAAAAAAAACCAAAAAAAAACCCCCAGCACATTTAGCCTGGGTTTCATCTAGGAAAAGCACCTGCCTGTCCCTTCCCAGTCGAGCTTAAAAAATGCCTGTCCTCGCCCACGAAAATTTGTGACCTGTCTCCACAAAATGAGCTGAAAGTCGAAATTTTCAAGAACTGAGATACTGGTATTTCTTTTAACTCAGCAGAAAGAGAGCTTTCCAATGGTATGCACATGGAACACTTTGGGTAAAGGTATCAGATGACAAGGTGACATTATTCGGGCAGCTTTGTGTCTGTGTTCCCGACATTGTTTCAACATTTCAGACCAGGCACAAATAATGCTATCGTCAAAATTGCTGAGAAAATGACATTTTTAAATACGTGATTCTGCGAAATATTTGGAATTAAATAGACTGTTTTACTCTTTCCAAATATTACAAAACCCCCAAATTGACCTCCACTTCAATATGACTTTGAACCCTCGAAATACAAAAGAGCCAGATGCGGCTTTACTCTTTTGTTGGGACAGATCACATTTGTGTGACTGACACCCCTTGTTGCTATATGAGGCCATATTTTCACGGTACCGGAATTTTGGAGGAAAATATGGAAGACTTGTTCACCAGTGTCAAAAGATTTATATCAGAAACCTTGACCTTGTAGATTATCTTGAACAAGCAAAAACTGCCTGCCCAATCTGATTTCTTGCCTGTCCACAGGACAGACGGCTGGACGAGTGACAGCAATGAGGTCTTTGCTTCACTGCATCACTCGGTTTGACATCTTGCAGGGGTGAGGACAGGGGCAAAATGAAATATCTACAAACATAATCATCAATGGGGATTGCCCCACAAGCAGTGTAGGGTCTATACCCAGCAAGAAATGAGACCGAGTGGTACCCCCCCCCAACATGTCCAATCCCTATACACATTCCAGAGTATTGTTACTTGACACATCCCCCCCAAGATGTCTGAAAGGAATTCCCCAGATTCCCGCGAGACAATGACCAACACAAAGCAGGGGGGGGGGGGTTCTCTCCATCTCATACCTTGCTGCATATGGCAGGGTCTATGCTTGCCTCAAGGCATCCCTTCAAAACCCATGTCTTTAATGCTTGACATCTTAGCGGAAAAACACTCGGGAGGTAAACTCGGGACTACCATGATGGGGAAAAAAAATCCTGGAATCGGGAAGAATCAGGACAAATCTCACCCCCCCTGATCTTGGTGAAAATGGACAATATGCAGATGAAAATGTCCAGGATGCTTCCTGATTTACAGTGCGCGATACTCTTCTGAGGGCCTCTGAACTCAAAAGTGGCTCCTACAGCTTGCAATAATGTCGCTAAGTTGGGGTCATTCTCGGACAATGTTCCCAATATCCCCCCCACCATGCAACGCCAGCGTGAGCGCTGTGCATCCCACACACCCTCGAGTTGTGTTTCTGGTGGTTTTTTTTTTTAGCTCCATGTTTGCCAACCTCTGGCGAGGCATCTTGAGTGCACCCTCCAGCCGGATGACCCTTCCTCTCCTGGTGCCCATTAGGCTTGCTGAAGGACTCCCGGGAGATGTAGGGCCCAGAGCCCGCATGCCGATTGATCGGACAGCAAATTAGCGCTAATCACACCGAGCTGAATGTACACAGTCGCTCTAACTGACAAATAATGAGAAGTGAGCTGGTGTGGAATGTGTGCGGGGAAGGCAGAAGCTTCCTAATCGGCCCCAACAGTTGGCAAGTATTTTAATTACACTTTCCATTTATGCGAAAGATGTTTTTCAAACGACAGCACACAGTGACCCCGACGGCTAATAACATCAGAGCTCAACAAATATTTCTCGGCCACTGATCTGTCAAGACACAAGCAACCTCCCAAATCCCTCAGCCTCTTTTACTTAAACCCCTTGGTTTGCCTAGTGAGACATTTCACAGTCTGACTTTCCAATGCAATCTGACATTTCTTAAAAAGAGCGCTGGGAGATGTCTCCGTCCATATACTCTGCAATTCCCAACCTCCCCCCCCTCCCAACAACAGTAACCGCATTCAAACCGTAAGCCTAGACGCTCAAATCCCGGGACTTCCCAAGATTGGAAATGCATCCACATTCCTCTGCCTACCCCTCATATAAAGTACCATGCACGTTCTTTGACACATCTTAAGAGAGAGTACACATGAATATATAGAGGGACATGCACTTGTCTTGATGCATGTCAGGGATTATACTTCATAATCCTCCGGATGGTTGGGAGCAAAAGCAACGTCTGGTTGTATTCATGAAGAGCTTTGTGTGGCCAACGCTGTCAGTGCTTTGGGATATTACACAGCTTTTTTCCAGCCCCTCCAGAAAAAAAAAAGATTAACCAGGTTTTCCACCCTGACGACTGCCACAAGAGAACCATTTGACCTAGTTTTTTTTGGCCCCCCAAGCTCCCTGGTAATCCCTCTACGTCAAGATGCAAATGATCAATCAATCAATCAGCAAACATTGTGTGTGTGTGGGAGAGGGTCTGACAAAACAGCCCTGCTTCCGCTTCAACTGCCCCTTCCATATCAATTTCATGTTTGAGTGGGGTTTTCTTTGGTTTTGTAATCTTCAGTCTGTAGGTTGAAAGAAACTGAATTTTTTTTCTATAGAAAATCATTTGGTGGTCAGAGACGAAAACAGCAAATACAGGTACTGTATACTAATTAAGAAAGTACCGTAGCATGATTGATATAGTTAATTCCAGAAATTAGGGGTCCAAAAGTGTGACATTTTTGCCTCCCTGTTACATCTGACATTTGTTATTTGGCGTGGAAATGTCGGGAATGGATTTCAAACTATTACTACTTGTTTGGCAGATACTTTACATTATTTCATCACTCTTGGAAATTAGAAAATGTGTTCTGAACTTACAAAATCATATGTGAGATGGGACAGGGACATGAAAAAAAATGGAACCCTAAAATTCCTGGAATTACCCATTTACAAGTATCACTGAATATTAAACTACACTACATGTATGGTACAGGTCCTTTTTCATATTCGCTGGGTACGGCAAATTTGGTTTTTTTTCCTGCTTCACTAAAAAGATCTTTTACCCCTGAAGCTCATTTTTTTATTCGGAATAATATCTTTCTCAGAGACTAACTGTCACCGCACACAACCCTAATGCAACTTAATCTTGTCAATGCTCCAGGAGACCGACAGAGACGACCGTAGCCCAGCACAGATGAAGCAGCACAATAAGTGAGCCAAGTGGGTTGGAAGAA
Source organism: Acanthaster planci (assembly GCF_001949145.1). The sequence goes on along the minus strand of NW_019091404.1, from coordinate 5,594 downwards.
AGACTACAAACTCGGTTTAACAAGAGCCCCAAATGACTTGGAATAAGAAAAGAACTCCATGGGAAACTGATCTACCGGGAATCACATCACAGAGGGAGAAAGCAATTCCAGGCTTCTTGTGGGCACACTGCACTTGCTGCAGGGGCAGTTTTCGATGTGTATGAAAGGTGACAGCACAGTCTTAGGGGTATTCTGGATAAACCCGAGTGCGCTGTGCGCTGGACAACGGTAACAGCTGAGATGGGTTAATGTGGGACAGAGGTGAGCGAGAGCGAGCTTGAAAGAGCTGGCGATTTCATTAGCGCCACTAAAGACGCCGTCTGAATCAATATTAGGGATTTCAATCACAGCCAGTACCTGGACGGTTGGGTTTTTTTTATTCGGGGACTGGTAGAACCTGAAGGTTTGTGTAGTGTGTATGCATAGGAATTAAGAGATGAAAGCGCTGCGTGACCAGGGTGGATTTACATGAATTATAACCAGATGGAGGGATTGCGTCACACCTTGCAATTAAGATGGACATTGATAGTAAAGTTGATTGTAAAGAAGAGTCATCAGGTTTCCAAACATGGAGAAGGTGGGTACTGGTCAGTAGGCCACGAGGTACTGTTAATGGGTGGGTGGGGGAGGGGGGACGACTGGAGCGTTTGGCAGCTTCAGTAGTGCGATGACCATCCCCCTTTGAAATGTTCATTTAATGCATAGTGTGCCCACAGCTGGTTGCTGGTACCCCAAGGCAGGCTGTGCCATGTGCATTCTGGAAAGAAATGACCGGCCCCCCGTATGAGGGCCCGCAAGACAGACCCTACTGAGCCCTGCTGGGCTGCTTAACTGGGACGGTTTTCAGCAGACCAAACTATTCATAAAAGTACGTTTAAGCTGCGGCAAGTTTTCATCAAGCAGGAAAAACAAGGCTGACGATGTCATATTTCAGATCTACACGAACGAGCACGAGTCTGAGGGGGAAATTCAATGATGGCGCATTACAGCAATAAAAACATGACCAACACTGAGCGGATATAAAACCTATAAACACCTCCCTCCTCAAGAAAAGCACTGCATGAGCTCCGGTTCTTCACTCAAAATAGGTACATACTGTACGTGTGGAATGCTTTAGAGCTTGCAAACACTATCATACACTGTCGACAATGAAAACCCTAGAGCTCCCATCGGAGGTGTATTTAGAGTAAGACCAGCTCCTTGGTGCGGCTAACCGTGGGAGAACATTACATAAAAATCTCTCACGATGGTCTAAATAGGGCAGCGTTCATTCCACTGCAGCAGTGAATTTTAAGTGACGGCGCTATCTGAAATCAGTGGATCCTTCTTTTCTCAGGCTATCAATGAAGACAAGTTTAACTTTATTCCCAGGGCGAGTCAGCAACATTAGACTCTTACAATTAGAACTTCTGCAACAGCTTTCTTCACAACGCTATACGAAATCTCAAGAGTTGTCCTGACGTTTGTCATGACGCACTGTCGTCCAAATATTCACTGTTCTTTTAGACTACAAACCAAAAAAATTGACCTTAATCTTAGAAAATTTTAATCAACGAATCCTTTTTTTTAACTCACCTTGTTGCTCGGAAGCGATGACACAGTTTCTCCACCAGAGCCTCGGCTTGGCGGTCTTTCTGAATGAAGGCAAACACGTACCTAGCGGTAACAATAAACAGGATTAATACATTCTAAAATGCTCATGACAATGAACACAATGCCGGTTATAAGTTGAAGCAAAGGATACTCATAAACAAATTCATACACTAAATCGTTCAATGAATGATTGTGTCAGAGTAAGAGAATTCTAAATTTCGGTTCAACGAAAAAATGTCGATGAGATTTCAAAAAAAAAAATCAACCCAGCAAGACCCACCATCTGAGCGTCAAAAATTACAAATGAAAAAAAAATGCAGTTAGTTTACATAACCAACACATGACCAGATTCATAGTTTCTTCAGAAATGAATACCTGAGTTGAGAGGAAAGAAATTTTTTTCCCTTCCATTTAGGTCTCTCATTCCTCCTGAAACAAGGTCAAGTACAATGCAGATTTTGAGAGAGTAAAACAACGTGACTTTTTTCTTTGTTGGATTGCTATCCCACATGTAGCTTTAAAGTACAAAAGCCAGACTCGGAAGGAGAGAACAGTTCCTTGATATAAGTGATGGGGGCTGATGAGTGGGCCGGGCTACCCCAGAAAGGAATGCCAAATAAATCCCTCCCTGGTGAAACTAATTCACTAAAAGCCCGATTAAGATGCGTGGCACACTGCCTGTCCACCAAATATCCGCAATGTCCTGCCTGGAAACGTCTACCTTACGTGTATTCAATATCCATTAGAGAGTGAAAAGTGTGACCGATGGATTGAATGTTCAATGGCAGAGACGAAACAATTACATGATCAAAATGGGCAGTGGAGAAGACAGGCTCAAGTGACATTTGATACGGGCGCTGTGTTGCCTAGCTGGATGGCAAATAATGCGGCAGTGGCAGAAACCAAACGAAACGATGCTATAATGTACGGAAGGTTGCGTGAGGGAAAGACATATCGGAGCAAAGCAGGAAAACTGCTTTGAATAGACGGCAAATATGGAAGAAATTCAATAGGCTGTCCCAGTTTTATCAGTGAGGGGCTGTTAGCTGAACTGTTGACCTTTTATTTTGACACGTCGTCGGAACTCTTCATACCCATGACCGTTGCAAGGTATCAGCTGTTTCAAAGGCTAATCTTGAGCCCAAGAATGCACGTGGGATGAGGAATTAATCATGACAACAAAGCATTCAAGCCAAAGACAATTTCACAACTCTTCACTGTTATCAATCTCCGCCCACACGGTTTTTTCTTACCGTTTGCACCGGCACGTTGGCCGTTCATTCCTTCTAATTTTACAAGATATCCGACCTTAACCAGACAAAAAGATGGGGAAAATCTCACGAGTTGTACAACTTTGTAAGGCTTGAACGAAACTGGAGTGAGTCTTTGTGAGCCGTGTTTGCTCAGTGTGCTGTACGCCTTACTTTTTACGGGGGAGGGGTTCGACTTTCATTCATTACCGGCTGTAGGTTTGCCTCAAAACACGGGGGCTGGATTAAATGTGCTACCTTTGAATATAAATCCTTTTTTTTTTTTCTTCTTTCTTTTTGGCGGGGGAGGGAGGGTAGGTCCCTGGGGCGCGCCCTTTATTCTTAGATGATCTCAGTGGGTACAGGTTTCAATACCGTACTTACAGTAATACATGAGTACACATTCCCCAGTTTGAATGAGAAGGTAAATGCTCTGCTTAGGGGTGGAATTGGAAGAGGAACGGAAATCCACAAAATATCCACTGTAATAATAAAATGCCAGAATTTTTCAGAGCTTTTTATAGCTAACGAGATATAAGTTCACTCCCAAATGGCTAAGATTATGTGAATTTTGCATACTTTTTTTTTGAGAAAGTGTTTTGTTAATATTGTCAGTACAAAGTAATCAAAACCTGAATGGTTTAAACCAAATCCACAATTTTTAGGTAAAAAATCCTGAAATCTGGGAAAATCCTGAGAAAGCACATTTCTAGTTTTTTTTCACACTGCGGAATCATCATCTTCATCACTGAGTATCTGTAGCAAGCCCTAACCATGGCAGAACGAAACCGAGGGGCCAAGAGTTCACCGGGGCGCGCACATCTAGGCCATTCCAGGCCATCCACTTCACAGCCGGCAGGCAGCCGGGGCCAGCAGCGGCGACAAGAGCCAGCCGATGTCCCGACCTCCCTGTCTGGAATGTCCCGGCTGCTGGTACTCTCCCCCATCAGAATCCTGGTCCCTGGACTTCAGGTCTCAAATGCGGCATTGTAAACTTGTCAGCGCTGTCTGGCAACTGTCTGATGGGGAGCGGGATACCGGGTGATACACAGCGCACGGCTGACCGAGGGCCAGGCAATCATTTTCAAAGCTGCAGGAGTTTTTAATACATTTGTATAACTATTCGGTTCTTCCCCCCACGACAGTAACCAGATGGTGCAACAGACAGGACGTAAAAGTCTTCAGGATCTGAATCTGATGCACTTTTGATTTGTTGGACTTTCTTTACATTCGCGAGTTTTCTGACTTTTGAGTGACGTGGCCTACGTGAGGGTTGAAGCAGTCTACCAGCATCGTGCATGACCTCTGCAAATGGAGATGTCATACAGTGTTATGTTGAGTTTACCCATCGGCCAGTCAGACTATTCCCAATGTGGGGTGCTTTACATGTGCAATTAAGTCCACTGTATCCTCAGATATGACTCCCGAGGGATCTCGGGTTCTCGGAGATCACATGACAATGTCTAATTCACTGTGGTCGTTTACCTTGACAGTGCAATCTGAATAACTCTGCACTTTACCATGCAATTTCTCCCGATCCAGATTCTAGCCGACATGCAGCATGTGAAGAAAAGGCAGTTAAATACATGTATGACAAATTTCAAAACAAAATCTCCATAGGAGACTGCCAGAAATTGGGGATCCGATTCAAAGCAGCGATTTGGACATGAGCCACACTTTGAGGTATTCCTCAGGCCCCCCTAAAACAGAAAACATTAAAGAAAGGGGAAAAAAAAGGGCGTGATATATGACAAACGGAAGCTGGATCACATTTTAATGTGTACATTAACTGACATGTAAAGGCCCATAACAAAAAAGCCCCCGTCTGGATTCCGAAATCCAGGAAGTAATTAGGCCTACAATCTCTTCACACAAAGTGCCAGTGGCCCCCCCCCTTCCACAGACTATGCTTGGGTTTCATCTATATCCCTTCACTGCCTCCCCCCCCCTTCAAAATGTCCCCCGCATTTGCAGACAGATTGATTTCACAGTCTGCTGGTCATTTGTGACCACGATAAAAGCTCACTCCCAATCCGGAACCCCGGGGAGAAATCACTACTAATAGAGCTCTCTGTGAAAAGCCCTTTTGTGTGCGACACATTTTTTTTACGAGTTAATGTCTGGGGGGTAAAATGTAACCGCAGCTGCTCTGATTTTTTTTTAAAACTTGCTTTAGAGGATGTATTCGCGATCTTGACAGGAAAGAGATTTCTTTATTACGGTGATGATGAATACTTGGAATGTTCAGTTCCACGCTGTAAATTTCACGTTTGACAGAGCCCTACGGTACATGGACATTTTTGTGAAATGAAGAAAAAGGGACTGTAGACTTCAAAGCAATCTTTAATTCAGAAGTAAAATCTCCCATCACATCCTTCCTAGCATTCCTTTCCCTTTATTACTGTTCTAAAGACACGGTATATATGTGAGATCTTGTGATTCAAAATGAACAAAAAAAAAGTACATGTATATGTGGGGGGGTGTATGGCATGTGCATCCCCTGCACATGGTTACAGTCTCATAAATCCATCAGACCAAGGTAGGGCTGTTTGGTAATTGCATGTAAATGCCCAGGATGGGCGACATCAAATTAAGCACAGGGCGGGATCTGGAGTTGCAATCTGGAACACCGATCATGTCGTCATCGGGCGCAGGTGATAATTGCGATCTCTTTTCCATTTGCTCAACTATGCCATGCCAAAGGGATGATAAATATGCAGGGCCAGTCTCAAAGGACTGGAGAACATACGA
>NW_019091403.1:1444764-1647389 GCF_001949145.1 Acanthaster planci | reverse complement strand
CAGATGACACCAAGATTGCAAGATTTAGATGATTTTGAGATCTTTTATACTTGAATACGCATTCTCTTTGCGAGTTGTGTACCTGGTAAATCGCCACGTCATAGTTACACAAAATACAAGCAGTCTTACCAGAATCCGCTATTTCTTTTCCAGATATTTCCCTAACTACAGCGAATATGGATATGAAACTTACATGAATAGATAGAGGAACATGTGCCCTTACAGAAGACACCAAGATTCCAAGATTTGGATAATTTTGAGATCTTTTATACTTGAATAAGCATTCTCTGTGCCCGGAAAGGACCCAGTATACCACCATGTCAGAGTTACGCAGAAAATAAAGCAGTCAGCCAAGAACCCGCTTATCCTTTTCCAGATATTTCCCTAACTAGAGCATATATGGATATAAAACTCACATGAATAGATAGAGGAACATGTGCCCTTTCAGATGACACCAAGATTGCAAGATGTGGATAATTTTGAGATCTTTTATACTTGAATAAGCATTCCCTCTGCAAATAAAGGACCCGGTATACCACTATGTCAGAGTTACGCAAAAAATAAAGCACTCAGCCAAGAACCCGCTCATCCTTTTCCAGATATTTCCCTAACTACAGCAAATATGGATATGAAACTTACATAAATAGATACAGGAACATGTGCCCTTTCAGATGACACCAAGATTGAAAAATTTAGATATTTTTCCGATCTTTTATACTTGAATAAGCATTCCCTGTCCGAGTAAAGGACCCGGTATACCACCACGTCAAATTTACGCAAAAAATAAAGCAGTCAGACAAGAACAGACTCATCTTTTTCCAGATATTTCCCTAACTACAGTAAATATGGATATGAAATTTACATATATAGATACAAAAACATGTGCCCTTCCCGATGACACCAAGATTGCAAGATTTAAATGATTTTAAGATCTTTTATACTTGAATACGTATTCTCTTTGCGAGTTGTGTACCTGGTAAATTGCCACGACATAGTTACGCAAAATACATGCAGTCATACAAGAATCCGCTATTCCTTTTCCAGATATTTCCCTAACTACAGCACATATGGATATGAAGCTTACATGAATAGATACAGGAACATGTGCCCTTTCAGATGACACCAAGATTGAAAAATTTAGATATTTTTCCGATCTTTTATACTTGAATAAGCATTCTCTGTGGAAGTAAAGGACCTAGTATACCACCATGTCAGAGTTACGCAAAAAGTACAGCAGTCAGACGAGAACCCGTTCATCCTTTATCGGATATTTCCCTAACCACAGCAAATATGGACATGAAACGTATATAAATAGATAGAGGAACATGCTCCCTTTAAGATGACACCAAGATTGCAAGTTTTAGATAATGTTTAGATCTTTTATACTTGAATAAGCATTCCCTTTGCGAGTACTGTACCTAGTAAATTGCCACGTCATAGTTACGCAAAAAATAAGCAGTCAGACAAGAACCCACTCATCTTTTTCCAGATATTTCCCTAACTAGAGCAAATATGGATATGAAACTTACATATATAGATAGAGGAACATGTTTCCTTTAAGATGACACCAAGATTGCAAGATTTAGATAATTTTGAGATCTTTTATACTTGAATAAGCATTCTCTCTGCGAGAAAAGGACCCGGTATACCACCATGGAAGAGTTTCCTAAAAATAAAGCAGTCAGCCAAGACTCCGCTCATTTTTTCCAGATATTTCCCAAACTACAGTAAATATGGATATGAAACTTACATGAATAGATAGAGGAACATGTGCCCTTTCAGATGACACCAAGATTGCAAGATGTCGATAATTTTTTAGATCTTTTATACTGGAATAACCATTCTCTGTGCGAGAAGTGTACCCGGTAAATCGCCACGTCAGAGTTACGCAAAATATAAGCAGTCACAGGAAAATCCACTATTCCTTTTCCAGATATTTCCCTAACTACAGCACATATGGATATTAAACGTACATGAATAGATAGAGGAATATGTGCCCTTTCCAATGACACCAAGGTTGAAAGATTTAGATAATTTGTAGATCTTATATACTTCAATAAGCATTTTCTGTGCGAATACATGACCCCGTATAGCGCTAAGTAAGAATTGCGCATAAATGTAAAGCAGTCAGACGAGAACCCGCTCATCCTTTTCCAGATATTTCCTTAACTACTGCAAATATGGACATCAAACTTACATGAATAGATAGAGGAACATGTAACCGTTCAGATGACACCAGGATTGCAAGATTCAGATAATTTTTGGGTCTTTTATGCTGGAATAAGCATTCTCTGTGCAAGTACAGGAAAAGGTATTAGGCTAAGTCAAAGTTACGCAAAATATAAAGCAGTCAGACAAGAACCTCTACTTCCTTTTGCAGACATTTCCCTAACTACTGCAAATATGGATATGAAAATTATATGAATAGATAGCGGAACATGTGCCCTTTCAGATGACTGAACGATTGCAAGATGAAAGTAATTTTAGGTCTCTTATGCTGGAATAAGCATTCTCTGTGCGAGTACAGTACCCGGTATACCGCCATGTCAGAGTTACGCAAATCATAAAGCAATCAGACAAGAAATGGATATGAAATGGATATGAAATGGATATGAAATGGATATGAAATGGATATGAAACTTATATGAATAGATAGAGGAATATGTGCCCTTTCAGATGACTGAAAGATTGCACGATTTAGATAATTTTTTAGATATTTTATACTTGAATAAGCATTCTCTGTGTGAATACAGGACCCGGTATAGCGCTTAGTCAGAATTACGCACAAATGTAAAGCAGTCAGACAAGAACCCGTTCTTCCTTTTTCAGGTATTTCTCTAACAACTGCAAATATGGATATGAAACTTATATAAATAGATAGAGAAACATGAGCCCTTTCAGATTACCGAAAGATTGCAAGATTTAGTTAATATTTAGGTCTTTCATGCTGGAATAAGCATTCTCTGTGCGAGTTCAGGACCCAGTGTAGCGCAAAGTCAGAATTACGCAAAAATATAAAGCAGTCAGAGAAGAACTCGTACTTTCTTTTGCAGATATTTTCCCAACTACTGCAAATATGCATATGAAACATACATGAATAGAAAGCAAAACATATGCCCTCTCAGATGACACCAAGATTGCAAGACTGACATAATTTTTAGGTCTTTTATGCTCGAATAAGTATTCTCTGTGTGAGTACAGGGCCCGGTGTAGCGCAAAGTCAGAATTACGCAAAAATATTAAGCAGTCAGACAAGAATCCGCACGAGATTTTGCAGATATTTCCCTAACTACTGCAAATATGGATATGAAACGTACATGAACAGATAGAGGAATATATGCCCTTTCAGATGACACCAAAACGGCAACATTAAGATAATTTTTAGACCTTTTATACTAAAATATGCATTCTCCGTTCGAGTAGAGGACCCGGTATACCGCAAAGTCAGATGTAAGCTAAAATACAAAGCAGTCGTACAAGAACCCGCACTTCCTTTTGCAGATATTTCCCTTACTATTCCAAATATGGATATGAAACTTATAGGAATAAATAGAGAAGCAAGTGCCCTTTCAGATGACACCAAGATTGCAAGATTTAGATAATTTTAGGTCTTTCATGCTCGACTATACATGTATAAAGCACTTTCTGTGCGAGTACACGACCCGGTAAACCGCAAAGTCAGAATTACGCAAAAATATTAAGGACCACTTATTCTTCACTTGTAATTCTTTTCCAAGCAATCGGGGGTCCAGCACTTTGCTGCTTTTGTATGCCTAGATGGTGTTCCCATTGGAATAAAACATCATCCCCCCCAAAAAAAAATTTTCGAAACATCTGATGCACATTTTCATCAGTAAAATGTCTCGTAAAAACAGTCTACCCCAAATAAAAAGTGGTCCTCTTTTGCTGCACAGGCCTCACTTAATTATTAACCCTTTGAAGAGTGATCCATATTGCGTACACGCTGAAGTGGTAGCTTGTGTCACTCTGAGTCCACTGTAAGTTGCGTAATAAGGCACTATGCATTGCATTATTGCTGTCTCTATGACTTCCTGTTCGTCAGTATTTGGTCAAATAAATACAATTCAAAAGGGTATCCCAACAAAAAATGCGACTGCTGCGGCGCGGCCCGGCCATTTAGGGCTATCAAAAGAACACAATAACAAGCCTGGCTTGACTTATTCCCAAAGTTCAATTATGACTTTGGGACCATATAATGACGTTAATCTATATGGAGTGATGCAGGTATCTTCATTCTCATCCTTATAAATTTGGGACCCATAATGACAGTAATCTGTTTAGTAATTTATGTATCTACACTGGACAGCAAAAGAAACTTGCCACTTCTGTCAAAGGCCACACATAAAAATTCACTCCATAGAAATAAACAGTCTTTGTACATATATGCTTCCGTACCCTTTACTAGAATGTAACAGAATGAGACTTACGTTTTACGCAGTTATCAATGTCACAGGACGAAGTCACAATCATTACTTTTCAATAATGTGTATGCATAGTCAGTAAGGATGGCATCCCTATACGGAAACCACTCATGCACATCATTTTGACGAAACGGGTGTTCACTTGTCATTGGTTGTTAAAATGTTGTCCATTCATAGGTCATTTTTGCTTGGTTGAGAGTGCTTTTGTGTGTGCCTTTTGATTCAATAATCGAAGGTCAGTTGCTGTTCATGTCAAGTTTTCTTAATTGTAAGATATTCACTTGCTTTGGGGCATGTGATTAGTTAGGCGTACTGCAGCATACCTGTGTACACAATCTGTTTATTTCTATGCAGTGAATTTTTATGCGTGGCCTTTGAAAAAAGTGGCAAGTTTCTTTTGCTGTTCAGTGTATATTCCCTTGCTTAAACACTGAAGTCCCTATAATGACGGTAATCTATGGAGTGGTGCAGGTATCTTTATTCTGGTCGTTATACATTTTGGACCCCATAATGACGGTAATATATGGAGTAACGAATTTATCTGTATTTCCTGTTTATACACTGGAGTTCCTATAATGATGGTTATCTATGGAGTGGTGCAGGTATCTTTATTCTGGTCCTTATAAATTCCGGACCCCACAATAATGGTAATCTATGGAGTAACGAATGTATCTGTATTTCCTGTTTATACACTGGAGTTCCTATAATGATGGTAATCTATGGAGAGATGTATGTACCTACATTCCCATGCTTATACATCATAGTGGCGGTAATCTATGGAGTGGTGCAGGTATTATTGTCTCAGAAAATAGAAAAAATTTTAAAAGCTGCGCGATTTGAGTCTTGGACTATTGAGGAATTGATTTCTTGAAAAAACTTTTTTGAGCTTTACTTATACTGGAATTCGTTGCGGAATACATCGGAATGCAGCAAATGAGACAGGGAGAAATAACGTGTGTACAATGGGGGAAACACTTTCATTTATTCAGCATTTTCCAGGATAAAGAACAGAACATTAAACAAAACACATAGCACATATACACTGAAATCACGAACACAAACGTTACAAATGCACAGAGAGGAAAGAGTTTGACGTGAGCCTTCCTTTCTGAAGTTCCAGCTTTTACATAAACGTGACCACACATACACAATAAAGTAACTATACAAGGAAAATATGATTCAAGAAATAACAACTAAATAAATCGAACAGAAAAAGTACATTCAGTCGGCAAAACTAAGATAAATATGACACACAAATACATTACAGTAATGAAAATAAAATAATTACAGAAACAAGTACATAAATCAATGACAAGTACCTTCAAAACAATGAAAGAAATTTATTGTGTAAAACCAAATGAAAGAAGGACACCACGAAATAACAAAATACAGTTGAAGAACAACAAAAAGAAAACCATCGACACATCTGGTCCACATGGCAAATCCTGGGTATCAAATCCCCAAATGTTGTGCTCCCTTACACCAAACAACAATGCCCCTCCCACAACCTGCCAGTCCCAACGAACTTATTACAAAGGTACTCAACTGCAAATTCAATCAGCACTCTGTAAAGTTTCATAAACTTTCAAATTCAAGTGGGCACTTGGTTAAGTTGATCCGGTGTTGAAGGGTCAGTTAAACCACTTGTTCTCATACGTTCAGGTACATGTACATGTAGTTCATCCTAAAGCATGCAATTGGCAAAATGTGAAGGTTTTTGTATTTGAGCCGTAAGGTTTGTCCAGCCTGATCGTTTCCAATATACATGTTCGAACTGTTCACTGAGACTATTTCACTGTCAAAAACTCCACGGAGACCTCTAACAACAAATGTAAGCAAAATATGGATGCATTTAGATTCTCATAAAGACAAATTCAATGTACGTATGCAACCAATCACTGTTCCATTTCAAATCTTCTTTGCTAGAGAACTATCTTGGTTGCTCAATGTTGAATTTTGGTCTAATTTGTTAATATATAAGGTTTCTGTTGTGAAGGTAGGCTACTGGTATTCCAGAACAGTCAACACTATAAACTGACAAAATGAAAGCAAGATACTGAGTCTGGTTGATTTGGTAGTGACATAACATGATTTTCCCAAGAAATTTAGTAGTTGAAATTATTACACGAAGATATTTGCACTCATTCTCAACTTCAAAACTGCATGTTAACCAAAGTATACTTTGGATCCACTATTTTCTTAAACCATACTATACGTATAACTTTGGTTTCCTTCGTAATTTATTGAGATGCATATTAGCATGACAACATCTATGGAAGCCATGAACATCTTGTTGATGAAGGTCATCAGACTGACATAATATTGGCCTATATATGCAAGAGCATTGTTACCAAATAAAGTGCTAGCTGACACGATATGATAAGGAAGGTCGTTGACATACATAAATTGAAGTGGATTGGACAATAGACACTTCCTTGAGGTACACCAGATGGTACAGAAAAACCATGCAAAATAGGAACCTTTCAACAAAACCTTTTGTTGCCACCACAAGACAAACGGTCACTGCAACAGTTGCAAATTACCAGTTCTGTTATGTTGAGGAAATCAAATCATGCTGGTGTTACTTTTATTGCCCTTAAAAGGCTCAATGCACTTATACAACAGAAATTGCACCCCGAATTTGCTCATGCTATTCCAGGACAGACAAAATAAGAAAATGATGTGAGAGGTTGAACATGTCACAGCATGGAGCATATCACTGTTCAACCATCAGCAGAAGACTAGCAAGTAGAACAGATAGGCACAGTGCTAGAGTCCAAATCTTGGCTGTGCTTGTGGTACTGAGTACAGGCGTAAAAAATCATAGACAAATGCTTAATTAGGATGACATGATTTAAGATTAAAGGCATCACATGAATAATAAATGACAAAAAGACAAAATTACCGACAAGCCAATAAAATAACCTCAAAAGGAGGGCTTAGAGGACTTGATTAAAACTGGATAGTTGTTTAAATGAGTAAATTCACATGATTAAAAAGAACGAGTAAGAAAAATTCTTTTTATAGCATGGCCTTCATTTTGCGGGATAATTTTCTTACGTTTGGAAATAAGGAAATGAAACATTCTCTGCAGCTTTTTTTTCTTTTTTTTGGCTGTCATTTTTATCACCTGTGTGGGGACCGTTGTTTTCTTTGTTATTATGTATAATTTGTCTTGTTAACATTATAAACGGGGCAGCATAAGCACGGGTAATAGTAGTTTATTTTACTTTTGCAGTCCCTGACCCACATAACTGTTTTATGTCTTGTAATGTATTCAGATTTTCGTCCCTGGTCCCTGCTACTGCTTATATTTACTTGTATTTGTGCTTTTGTTGTTTTTTATATACTTTTTGTTCAATTTTGCTTTGTTCTTGTGATGGTCAAATAAATAATAAGAATAATCGAAGGATGGTACCCATTACGATTAAACAAGGTACAAGTTTTGACCATTTGAAGACTATCCTCATATATACAGACCAAACTAACTACTGAAACAGATTGACTAACAAGTACAAGAGGGACAAGATTACTAGTGTAGCGTTTTCTGCACAATTACTTGAATTATTTGCATTTATTTCTTTTAGTGAATTTAGCTTTCATAATCTTCATTTTTAACTTTGATAACTTTTTAATATCCTGTATTTATCCTGTTTGCCATTTCTTAGACACATTACTCACTGCGTTTTCCTTGTAAGAGTACACCTACATAGTGTCTTGTACAGTGTATATTGTTTCGGCCTATTTGACTTTGTTAGCCCAGAGGCTGTGGCACACTTCAGCATGCTTCATTTAAGCTTGTACTATCATCCACCAAGGACTTTGTTTTAAGGTGAAATTATTCATTCACAATCATTGTTCTAAGAATCCAGCGAAGACATGTGACTAAGACTTTCCCTTATTAAGTTATGTGACTTCAACTACATCCTGTTTCTGACCGTATATAAGTCCTGCATCATCATTGTACAGCTCCTCAGGATTCAGTATCCAGATCCAGTATCCAGTATGCAGTATTAGCCTGCTTTTCAATTCTCCAATTCAGTCAACAGTTAGCTTACAATTCTATCGCAACCTTCTTGGTCGTTATTGCGAATAAAGTTGGTAACAATGCTGAATCAATACTGACTCTCATGACGACCCTATACTAGCAAACGTAATGACTGACACAAGCTTTCTCCTTCATTTGTGTATAGTTCTCTTAAATGTGGGAATATCAGAATGAAACATTCTTCAGTGGACATGTACAACAAAATGAAAACAAGATCAGTTGATTTTAACTAGGATTAGGTCTTATATAGAGCCAACTTTGTTGCAAAACCATCTAATTACAAGAGCAACTTACAAATGCAAAATACAAAGTAGGAAGCATAACTGCCCTAAATATTCACGTTCATTAGATAAGACTTGAAGCTTTACATGGTGGTGACAAAAACAGGGCTTGTGGTTACATCATGTGAATAGATCTCTCTTGGAAGAGGTATGGTTCTGACAAGAACCGTAGAGTATGTGCTTGACGTTTCAACCAGCATGCTCTCGTCGTCCTCAAGAGTGAAGCCTGATAAGCCATGCTCCAGATTTTACCGTAACAACTGTACATGTATACAAAATTATGTACAGCTATTGTTTCAAATCTGGAACATGACTTTCAGTGTAAGGCTAAAATCAGAACATGATATAAAGTGCTTACCGAGTGAGTTGTGTTGTCAGTTGCCAGTGATGTGTTAAAATCCAGAAAACTGTCTCCCAGGGGTATGATCTTGTCTCTTCATCAATGCTACAACTAACAAAATCAAAAAACTATTTTTCTATCACAGCCTGAATGACTACTCACTGAGGAGCCACCATAACACTTTAGGCAACATTGAAAACAGAGTCAAGTCAACAAAGATCAGGGCCGAATAACATACAAGTAGACATGGCTGGGATGTCTTTATATAAAACTCAAATTTTCTTATTGGCCTTTGTTTCTACTCTCTTCAATTGTCGGTTGGTCAGCAAACACAACTCCTGAAAAGTCATATTTCTCAAGCCTAGAAGCAGCCATTTTACAACTGACAACCCCTCTACTTTCTTGGGCTCTTTTAACAGCCCCAGAAACTGAGTAGAAAATTAAGACAGTCCAAAATCCTTCAATTTCAATAGGATTTCGCATACACCAAGGGGGGTCGGGCCAACACTCTCTGATAATTCATGTTTTACCTGTCATCCCCAATTGCTATGCAGGGATCACATGTTATGTAGAAACCATTCCCAAATTTATCAGTGGTCTTAAATTATGACTCCCCATAGACATGTATGTCATCACCCAGGTTTAGGTGCAAATTTATCCTTCAAGGAGGACCTCCGTTCCTGTCAACTTTGGGGAAAGTGAAGAGACCTGTAACATAATGACGTCATGCTTAGTTTACATGTGCATGTAGCAGCATTTCCTAAGGCAGTGAGATGGGAAGCAATAATAGTCAAAGTACAAAATAATAGCTTGACGTCATTATGTTCATGGTCCATATATACGGTATTTAAAAAAAACAAAGTATGAAATGAGTTCACAGGAGCAAGAGATCAAAGTACCAATCACCTCAACATCAAGCACAGGAACAGATTACTCCATCATCAAGAAATATCAAGAAACTGGATGTACCATGACCAGCGGCTCACCAGCAGCTTGTGCTCTGGCTGAAATGGACACAAAAAACAGTCATCAAAAACATGCAATGACAATAATACAACATGACTGCATTAGCCTGGATTAACTAATTCACAGAGGGCTAGTGGAGAATGAGAAAGGTGGAGAGAACTAAGTTTTAAGAGCTTCCTCAATGACCTCCTTCCAGGCATGGGGTTCCAGATAGATGTGACTGAAATTGACATCAAAGAATTATGGGCAAGAAAGCTTACATCATACCTTCCAACCAATGTTGAATCCTTGGTGTGTATGGTAAACACTGTGTCAAGGACATCATAAAAGAAACTGTTATTCACTCTTCATGCTGCCACCATAGGCATGGAGAGCCTCAATCTGGCAGTTTGTACATCGCATCCTAATCGCATTAACTCAACTTTTGAAACATTGTCCAATTGTATGGTATAAGATCTGACACAGCATGCGCAGAATTACCAAGCAACGTACTGTACATCGGAATTACTGAGCGGGTTTTGTAAAGATCGAGATCGAGACTGCATTCTTGGGGTAGCAGCATGCAAATTTAAGAGCAAATTGTCCTGTCTTGTTTCTGTCCACTTTGCTGCAAACTGCACGACTACATCAAATAATTCCATCCATTTTTTGTAGTCAAATTCAACCCAACCCCAAAGGCCGGAGATTCTCATTAGATGAAAAGCTTATAAGACAAAGCGCAAGGTCAAGATCTACAAAACAACTTGGCATTTCATTATTACCAGTAGGCTTTTTTCACCCACGTGACTGGATTGTGCTAACTGTAAACAACACTAAGTGTGGACCGCCTTGGTCAAAGTGACCGCATACATTCCTAAGGGCACGTGCCAGCACACGTGCGAACGCTGCATGCTTGACTATTATCTTGAGTAGGCAGATTACCATTACAACACCATGCACTCATTACCATTACACCACATAGAGGTCCAGCACGATCGTGACATCACAGAAAAAAGGTCTATACCATGGACTAATATCACTGATGTAGAATGCTTCCAATCCATACCTGTGACGTAGTGTCACCAGTGATATCTCTGATTTGTTACACTCCAGAGAACAGCCTCCAGGGACTAGCTTGCTCTTGTCTCTCCATCAAGCTACTGAAACTAGGGAAACTAAACAAACCGTGTTTGAATTCCAATCTGTATTAATACACGAACATGGAGGCCACAATTTCAAAATATATAGGTTGCACTTTACAACAATTGAAGAATCATTGAAAGGAGCATCAAATCAACAAAGGTCAAGCACACATCACTGGAGTTTCTCATATAAAAATCTCATCATCTTAGTTGTCATTTTTGCATGTCTTTTGGATTGTTGCTTGGCTAAGCATATTTTATTCTGCAAAACACCCTATATACACTTCACAAAAAGTCCTTTTCCTCAAGCCTGTAAGCAGCGATCTAACAAATTGAATCCCTCTACTTTTTGCATTTCTTAAGATCCATTTTCAACCATTGACAGTTGCAAGCTCACAAAACAAGGAGTGTTGATCTTGAGCTATATTTAAAATCCCACCTGTTTTTTTCAGCCAAACAATCTCTTCCACTGCCATCTCCAAATGATATGTCTTGAGTATAAGCACTACCTAATTGGTTGGAAAGAGCTGTGTAGGTTGGGAGTATTCATTCTGTTGGTAGCGATGGAGCTGCTTGCATGTCCTAGGCGTTAATGTGCTAGGTCTACAGGACATGAGGGAATGAGTTCACAGAAGACTCAATCAGTGTATCATACCTTTGGGATCATCCCAATAACAAAGAATCACTCACATGTTACCAAGAAGGCTACAGCAAGAGATCACAGTACAATCACCTCAACAACAGCGGCCATCATCAAGAAATGCCAAGAAACTGATCGTCCTGTAAGTAACAACTCATCAGCGGCTTGTGCTCTGGCTGAAATAAATGCACATAACAGTCATTAAAAAACATGCAAATGAGTAGAGGAGCTTGTTTGCCAGTTCTCAGAGGTCTGTGAAGGATCGGAGAGATGGAGAAAGCTGACTGAGAATTCGTAAGTACTGGCCCAATAACCTTCGTATTTGAAAGAGAATGACTGAGAGAAAGGGGGGAGAGACAACGGAACAACAGACAGATGAATGATAGACTGACAAACATAAAGACTGCACATAAATAGATGAAAAAACAAAGAGGACAGTTTTGCTGTAAAGTAGACCTCTCCCCTTTGTATTTTCAGTACAGAAAGATTTTACTGTAATACCCCAAACAAAATCAGTTCGGCGCAGCAGAATTTTGAAACTAAGCAACATGTATTCAGAAATGATTAGCACAACTTCCAATTTAAAGATTTTCATCAGGCAATCAGTGCAAATCTCCAACCAAAACTGACTCAAACAGGCCCACTTTCTACCCAATTTTTTACCAGCTTCACTGAAATAAATGTGGAAATGACAGTTTTTGCCATGTATTTACATGTATATAAGGCATCATTTCAAAATTCCTATTGGATGACTTTAGGACAGGGCCATCCGACCGATAAATAATAACAGTGACTTGTGTTGAGTGAATAATGGAGGGGGGTGTTGCTCTACTGAAACCAAATGGCCTTGGGAGTAATCCAGTGTAGAGGCATTTATCGGTTAGAATTGGCCACTTGAGAACACTTCACTTGATAGCCAACCGATTTTAAATGTATGAGTTGGACAGATCTGTCTGACACCGACTCGATAAGAATTTTGAAATGGTACCTAATTCTGAAAACAAGTAGATAGTTATTTTCAAAGACTTTGGGTTCCTGACAAAATCTCGTGGGGTATAAAGTAATTAATGTTTCCTCTTAATTTACTACATCAAATCATACTATTCTCCTGTTTGTTTAGACTACCCATCGACTATAAAATTAGTCACCTCGGCTCCACTGGCTGGATATTTTGGAAAAATTTCCATATACAGCTGCCATTAATTCTTCCCTATGGTGACTTAATAGCCATCAGAAAGCAAAAATATGTCCAGAAAAGATCAATTTGGAAGGGAAAATACCAAGTCATTTACTGAGAAAACACTTAGAATTTTTCAGACTAGTTGCAAGGGTTTCTGCACATGGTGTCAAGTGGCGTCCGTGTATGGAACTTTTTCAAAGATTTTCATTGGTTTAAAAATTTATTGGACAAAAGTCATGTTTCAGATTTACAAAACTGTACATAGGCACCTAGGCCTATTATTACTACCATTACCATTGGCGTTTTAAACAGGTTGTTAACAGATTATCACACGAACTGTTTCCGCATACCTGTTGGGTAGTAAAGTTTCAGAAATATGATATCTCAGATGTGCAGCAATCCAGAAAATGGTCTCACAGGAGTGTTTCTCATCTCTCCATTACTGCTACTGCTAAAGCAGAAACCAAAGGAACCCTGTTAAAATCCCAGCCTAACACTCGTGGGGTACGCCATTTTTAAATTAAAATAAAGGGTGCACTTTACGTTTACCGCAGCAAAAGGCAGTGTAAAATCAACAAAGCCAAGGGCAAAATAACCCACATTGAAGCCCACATTAATGAAGTTTGTCATACGTAAATCTCATTATCGTCCTGGGCGTCGTTTCCCATTCATTTTCAATTGTTGAAAATATAATAGAAATATGATATCTCAGATGTGCAGCAATCCAGAAAATGGTCCCACAGGAGTGTTTCTCATCTCTCCATTACTGCTACTGCTAAAGCAGAAACCAAAGGAACCCTGTTAAAATCCCAGCCTAACACTCGTGGGGTACGCCATTTTTAAATTAAAATAGAGGGTGCACTTTACGTTTACCGCAGCAAAAGGCAGTGTAAAATCAACAAAGCCAAGGGCAAAATAACCCACATTGAAGCCCACATTAATGAAGTTTGTCATACGTAAATCTCATTATCGTCCTGGGCGTCGTTTCCCATTCATTTTCAATTGTTGGTTCAATGGTAGCCCAGGTTGGACGTTGTCTTCATTTCATTACGACTAAGTACGGTCAGGGAGTCCACCTGGGCTAGTTCACTGGTTGGTATTAAAGTCGGGTTCCCATTAGCACCCTGTTCCTATAAGGAAACAAAGTCCACTTTCTCAAACTAACTAACATTCTGACCTTAAGGAACCATTACTCAACCCTACTAGGCCTAGTTTAGGTAAATTTTGACAAAATTTAAGCAAGAAAACTTCAAATTTCTAACCCGAGTTTGGCAAAAGACAACCAATCATCAGTCGAATCACGCCATTTTGTTTTTCGTCCGGTTACCTGACTTAAGATTTTGGATTCATCAAAACAAATCTCCATTCAAAAAGGAACCAGACTACATTCCTTTATTTGTCGTTCACAGCTACCTTCGGGGCGGTCATGTACGTTGCCATTTGCCCTCAAAAACCAAAAGCCGTGTTCTCTTTTCTTTCTGATATGAAAGAGAGCATCATCAACAACTTGTTTAGATAAGTTATTTCGAAAAAGTAGAATTTGTTACCTTATAATACTGGGTGCTAAAGGTAATGAACCCCGCTAAATCAGTAACATTTCTCACTTTTAAACTCACCTCCTCTGAAGTCACATTCAAACAATCCCGCGTTCTCGAGCGTAGGCATTGTCATGCTAATGCTCGTGCAAGTACCGCGCTGATGTTGCGATCATATCAGCACGTGGAAAACTGGTCGTCGACCAACTTCCTTACAGTAAGTACAGTAATGAGCGGGGTACCATTAAGCAAGGTACCAAAACGCGCTGGTGATTTCCCTTTTCAATATCAGTCCGCTCGAACCACGACAAAAACGGGTGTGATTTTTCGTAAGGTAAATCATAAGAATTATAAGAATAAGAATCATAAGAATATATATTTATATATAACGTTATGGGCGCCATTGGTCTTGGCCCGAGACGTCAGTGATCGATATTTATTTTAAATCTGTTGAAGAGCGCCCTCGCACAACTAGTTTTTACTTACTTTCACTAACGTCTTGGGAATCCAGTGCTGGAATTGGGGGTGCAGCAGTTGTATGCAAATGACCAATGGTTCATTAAATATTTATAGCCCTGGTATTCTGTACTTCGAAGTTCGAACAGCATGGCGGCTTCACGTGCACGGTTAATCTTGTTCAGGTTTGGGGGGGCCCGGGGGGTGGTCAGCGGTTTTCCTTTAATAATTTAAGGTTTGCTAATGCCATCTTCTTAATTGGTCCTTTCCCGACATTACGTTTGCCCAACACGGAAGAAAACTAGGTGAGTCGCTGGACTGGTGGGCAAAAAGAGCATAACACTGGGTAAAAAAGTGGTAGATTAATAACACTTTCTACAACCGTTGGGTAAAACAAGACCAGCCTAGCCTATACACATAACAGAGCCTGAAAGTTGACCTCTGATGGCGCCTTTCCAGAACCCTAGGATAGGTAAACGTGCACATATTTCAGAATTTGTAATATTTTTCTTTCAGCTCCTTTAAAAAGTCCAACTTGGAAAAAGGGCTGTGCAAAGTATTTGCTACTATATCAATTTATAAACACTAAAACATTACCTGCCCTAAAAGAGAAACATCCTGCCAAAAATGACCCATCACTTCCGAAAATCTATTAAATAAAAAAGAAAGAACAATCCTATGCGGCGGTCACGCACGCAAATGAGCTTTTTTGAAATTTTATGGTCGTCTTTTGATAAAGCCGATATAAAAGCAAATAAAAATATTTCAGAAACTATTTTGATTTATGAGGAACCAATAATCTCTGAAACATTTTAGTATTCTACTCAACTTTTGCTGAGAACAACTGTTATGTCAAAGCAACGGAACATGCAACCCCTCGACTGCAGGTAGGTAAATCTCTGTAAAGTTTTACAATCTCGTTTTCACCTAAGTACGGGGAGCTGAAACACACGTGTATGAACAAGGAGACTTAGGTAGGGACATGCACGATATCGCTGGACGCCAAGGTCGATGATGACATTTGTCGCCCCGAAGCCACGACGCGACGCTACGACAGCTCTGCCGCGTCGTGCCAACGCGTCGTCACGTGGCGTCACCTCCTTTCTCATTACTTTTATGCTGCATATAATGCATTACGTCGTGCCGTCCCGTCCTGCCGTCGTGTCCTGATGTCTTGCCGTCGCGTCGTGTCGTCGCACCGTCGGCACGACGCAACGGGTCGACGGCATGACGCGACAGTACGACGCGACGATACGACGTGACGGCAAGACAGAAGGACACAACACGACGTTACAACGCTACGTCAC
This sequence comes from Acanthaster planci, assembly GCF_001949145.1. The sequence goes on along the minus strand of NW_019091403.1, from coordinate 1,631,073 downwards.
GACGCCACGACGCGACGCCGACGACGGCAAGGCGTAATGCATTATACGCAGCGTAAAAGTAATGAGAAAGGATCGCGACACCACGACGCGACGGCACGACGCGACAAAGCCATCCTGGCGTCGTGTCGTGGTGTCAGGGCGACGGGACGCACATTTGGCGGCTATAGAACACCATAAGAAACAACACAACCCGACGCGACGGAGCTGTCGTCCCGTCGGGGCGACGCGAAACAATTTTTGTAGTTATAGAACATCATAGGATTTTAACCAAGCAGCGACTTCGGCTAACCAATCGCCGTACTCGCAAGGCGGAGCCTAAGCGCCGCACTCGCTTATCACAGGGCCTTGGTCGCCTAACATCTGCCCTGGGCAACCCAATTTTCCAATTTTTTGGGGTAGCAAAAAATTTGAATTTACCATAATTTACGATAATTCTTTGATCAGAAATTTGTACATTTTGCTTCTTGTATTTGGATTTGTATTTTGCTTCTACTCGCTGGTCCAACTAAAATGTGCATTTTTAGCAACCAGAAATTGGGATTCACTTTCTTGCCAAACCAAAATTTACCAATTTCGTCAAACAGAAATTTGGATTTTACTTTCAGGACAAACAAAAAGTTCCAAATTTCAGCCAGCAGGAATTTGGATAGAGGGAGTGCAACCTCGGAGCTGTTATGCAGCCCTACGGAAGAAAATGAAACAATGTTCCTTCAGGTGCTTTTAACACTCCTTCTAACCACCCGTTTATGGGAGCGTCGTTACCAACTGTACACTCTTTCAGGGGAGTTGGCCTACCTTCAGATAAGTTACTGTAATTCAATTAATTAGCCGGACACATGATTTCGGAGAGAAGTTTCCTAAATTGCATGTACTCGAACTTAGGGGACGTCTCAGTTCTTGGTTCTGATAGGTTTATGGTGAATGTTTCTCAGACCCTCCGGGAAAAATCATGCTAGTTAACTCAACCTTTCCAAGTACACATGGAATCAATCAATTTGTGTACTAAAAATATCTCCCACGTTGATCTAGAATAGTTCCTTTTTTCTTTTAACAAAATGTTGTTATGCAAATGGCACTTTGAACCACCTCATCAAGTTCGATCATAATCGTTAATCTTTGATGTTATGTCTCCTACAGCAGCGTGGGATGCTTTCTCTGGAACCCCCTCAAGGTGGGATAATGGCGTTGTAGCATCCTAGCGTTAAATGAAGGGTAAGAATTGAAAGTTATAATGATAAATGGATGTATTCACAAATGCTTATTCAAGCTGCAATTACCACATAGTATCACATCTGAAATCGTTAAGGTTACGACTTGTTTTATCTATTTTAGCCAAATGCAAAAAATCTTTAACCTATTCTTTCTAAAGAACAGAAAAAAATCAACCGTGACATTTTTACAACAAATAAAAACAGGCATGGCTAATAAATAGAGGCCTATCATGGCAAACACAAATCAGCTGGACATGTATTCCAATTACCAATTTTGGATTTCAAAGTGTACATGTACATGTACTCACTCAACCTTGTGGCAGTAATAAGAATTTCATATGAACCGAAAAAACTGAAACGCTTATCATAAAAGGCAAGCTAGGAACCAATAATTGTTTGTCATTGCGCTAATACATAGACCATATATGCTACAAACTTGAGACAGTTCATTTCCCACATTTTCAGTATACAATTCGGAGTTGGCTTCCTTGTAACAATGACAATTTGTCATTTTGTTGCAAAGGAATACATGAAACTAAGCAATCTACACTTCATATGTCTGCAATTTGTCGGAAACTGTAATCAGTTTGTTCATTCAAGGAAAACCATTTAAACAAAATAAACATAAGAAAAATCTCCACTGAACACTCCAAAACCAGCTGTCTACACCTATTATTTAAAAGATTTTATGTCGAGTTTCCAAAATTATTACCAGATTCAATTCTGCTAAAATCCATACACTTACAAAATTGTTATTTCCTTCAAACATTCAAATATCTGATATTGAATAAAAACGACCTAAGAATAATATTCAAGACACTTGTTTCCCATATGGAATAGTTCAGATATCCCAGTCACTTGGATTTAGTGGCAATACACTATCATGAAAATGTCCTTTTGATACACCGGTGTACATGTATTTTGAAGAATCAAGTACAGAAAAAGTGTGGTCATATCTTTGCCAAACCATCTAAGAAGTTTTGATCAAAGACAACACCTCAGCTGGTGTCCTAGAGCAAAACCAATGAGTTCACAAGTCACCTCTTTTCTGTGCCATGACTCCTTTACACATTTGTGTGATATATGTACTATTACACCCAAATTATAACAAGTAAGGATTATAGTGGTACGACTGGGCTGGCCCAACCATAGCTCAAACTACCATTTTGCGGTACAGCATGTGTTGTCATTTCAAGTACATGAATATCGGCAGCTAATGCTTGCAGGAACTAGTTTTATGATGTTTTTGCCACATAAACTTGGAGGTTAGGAAATGCTTTTTAAGAACTAACCACAGCTGGACCACTCCAAGTGCAGCATTATACTCAAGGATGTCCTAATAGTTGGGACAAATGGTACAGTTGGGGCAAAACGGTATAAATTTATTCCCTCTACAACACATCTGATTCTACTTCAAAAATTACATACAAAGTATACTGTGCACTTCATACGTTCATGTTTGAGATGCCACGAAAAGTGTTATGTCTTCAGCAGGAACACTGACACATGTACATGTAACAATCAATTTCAAATTTTTATTTCCAGCACTTACAAAACCCACTTTGTACCCTGAACAATGAACTTCAAATTATTCAGGAACTGTAATAATTACGAAATTTAATCCCAAGTCACATCATCTTTGCATAATGATGTTTGCAATGTCTTCATATTATGAAGAACACGTTGATTGCTTTTGGTATCAGGGGTTATGACTTTAAATGACTTAGTCTTTATTCCGCTGCCTTTGGTGGTAACTGTTGTTATAACTTTCACTTCACCATCCCTTGACGGTACACTAGGAGATCGTCTACCTCTCCCTTCCAGCTTTGGTTTTGCTGAATAATTTGGCACTTTCTTTGCTATCTGCAGTAACATGTAAATGAAAAATTAACAAAAATTAAAACCATGGATCAATCAGATTTTATGAGATTGAAATTCAGGAGGGTAAGAGCTGCTGATGATCCCTGATCTCTTGTTGAATTATTACAAGCGCAGCTCATAAACAGTTAAACATGTACATGTACACATGCTGGGCTTGAATCCAGCAGTACAGTGTGGAAGGGTAACATGCATGCACATATATTCATCCTACTCAAGAGATGATAAGCTATAGAATAATCCCCCAGACATTTGTAATAAAAACCAAAAGTACCAATCATCAAGATGATTTTTATTGTAAACATAAACCTACAGGGTAGCATTATAGGGTCTCAAACTATCCAAAAGACTCTTAATATTTCAGTTTGCAAGAGTGATAAATTCATGCTGGCATTTCGGTCAATCTGCTTATTAAACAATTTTGTTTTCCAAAATTAATGTATGTCGGGGAAATAAATACAGAGAGACAGACTATAAGTTTAGTGGTTTAGCTAAAAAGAAATCTTCATTAGTGATTAGGCAGTTCAATCCATTCAAGCAATGATTGTGTGACAGATCTCCTGTTGCTGTCTTCAGACATACGTCCACATGTAAATAATTGCACTGTGTTGTCATCGAGGGATCCAGGGCTTTAGACTGGTTCCCTGCCTTTTTCATTCTGGCATTTGTATTTTGATAGACAAAAACCAGAGATTAGATTTCTACAGTTTCGTAATTGTGCCTGCGTGGAAACCCGATGCAAAACAATACAAGTCTTCTCATTAGGACATAATTTACATGTTAACTCCACTTATGTTTTACCTTCTAATAAGAAAAAAATAAACTGACGGTGAAGTACATTTAGAAAAATAATAAATTCATGAAAAAATGCAGGGATTTCCACATTACTTATTTGTCATTCATTTATCACCATTGAGATAGCTAAAAAAGCTAAGTAAGTTACTCAAAGTTGTAAGGAAGGCTACCTCACCCTTAAAAAGGAAGGGGGACCCTGACAATCCATACATTATGCTCTCTGGACAACACTTAATGATGCATCTTCAGGAAGTACAAACACTATCAATGACCACTTATACATGTAAACTTGTAGTTTTACTTTTAAATACACCTGTACTTCTTAACCTATCAACATGATGCTCAAAAAACTATGAGCTCAATGCTGACAACGTGAGAAGAAATTTTTACCTTTTGCTTGTGCTTTTTCAGTTTATTTATCTGTTCGCCCTTAGCTTCCATTCTGGAGAAAATTTGAGCAAGTTCTTGTTCTAGTTGGTCTTGCAACTGCAGCTCTGCTGTCTGCTGGATTTGTTTGGTCAGTTCCTGGTGCTCTCTGGAACATGAGAATAAGGGAAAATAGTAAATAATACGTAACTAGCACAGAAATCCCTGCGTGAGTATACATTGATTGGGATAAAATGGGTGAGGGATCACGGAATGCACCTCTAGTTTTGGGCAGAGAGGAATTTAAATGGGTAACTTGGGTCTTCAATCTACTTCCCAGCAATGAAGTCATCATTGTGAAACCACACTCATAACAGCGAGGATGAACAACACTTACAAAGCTAGCTGCCCAAACTCATCTTGCAATCCAAGCAATAAATCAGACAGGTCACTGTCACTGCTAGTTCCTGATGATAAAGCTTGAGACTTCTTGGACATTGCTTTCAGTCGGTTTGGTTGTTTCTTCACCGATGCATTCCCACACCAAGCAGAATGGTGAGTTTTCATCAGAGCAATTAAACTCTGCATGTTCACATTCACATTATGACTAGGAGTGACTGCCTGAAACAGCAAAAATAAGTAAATTACACAACAGAAAATACCATCATTATTTTACAAACTTCAAGGTTTCCTTGGATGGCCACATCCTTTACAGCACCAGCATGACCATACTCACCAGGGGCACACACATTGTCTAGTGCTGGCTGATCATTAACCTCAACAGTCCTCCATTCTCATACAAGTGAGGAATGGCGGATTGCTAAGGTTAATCATTTAGGTGGGCGTTACATTCTGACAAAGATGGGGGTTATAACAAGGAACAAAAAAAAACACAAGCACGAAGATGATGGTTACTATCAATTGATAACTGAATGCACATGTACAATTGAATTATAGATGCTTGTGGATACTGCACTTCTGCAGGAGAGGGGAGTGTTGGCGGTTGGCTGGTCACAGTGTTGCTTCTTCATTAACTAGTGGTATTGTGGGTCTGCAAAGAACTCAGTGATGTCTGGGCTCTTAAATTGCATGGAACAAAGTTCAACCTTGCAGGGCAGCAGTAACACTGCCTGTCTATAGAAAAAACAGCACCCCTACTTCAACCTCCATACCTTTTAATAATCAGTGACTTCTTTTCTGCCTGTCCTTTTCGTTTGTCTTGTAAGGATTTTGTACTACTTGCTTTTGAGCGAGTCTTTACATATATTGTACCTCTCCACTAGTATTGAACTTTGAATTCCTACTGGCCTGATCTGAAACAGTTTGCAAACTAATAGCACAAAGGGCACTACACCGCTGTATTTGCAGTTAGACCACATCAAAAACAATTAAACAGTATCCACAAGACACAATTCAATAAAACAAAGTGGTGAGGCCAGTCAGTCATACAAAACAAAAAGTAAACCCTAGTGGGACACTTTGGAGGTTTAACGGTTTGGTGTATAACTCTGTAAATCGAGTTGGAAGCCTAATTTAAAATACACGTACCTTGCCAGCAACAAATGGAACATTTTCCATTTTCAATCGAAGGTGTCTTGATGAGCAGGGCCGTTTGCTATGGGAAGGTACGTGTACTTTGGAAGATGCAGGAATACTTGTAGAAGGGCCTTTTTTCTTCTTTGGTTTCTTCACCTTATTTGAAGTGCCTTGCAACGCCTTATCCGATACTTTCCAATACTGAAGCTGAAACGTAAGTATGATGAATGGGAATGGGAATAACATGCAAGAAGTTTCCCCATTAATTTGCTTATGCTTAAATACTTTTAATAAAAGATTTAATTTTATTAATTGTCTCTCGTGAAACACTTATGGATAGGTAATAGCATGCACATAAAAATAAGGAGTTAATCTGGAGCTTACAATGTTGTCAACAATAAAAGACATTACTTCTCAACACTTACATGAGCTTCCTTAGAATGCTGCATTTCACGATGGTGTTTTTCTTCTTTTACCTTGTTCTCCAAGTCTTGGAGTTTACTCTGTGAAAAGAAAACCATGTTACACTTGTCTACAGGTTTCTGTCTTTAGTAATAATGGTACAATGCCCTCCACACCCTAATGAAAAAAGGGATCCACATACATGTGTACAACAGCACAGCATTTTTACAATCAGCCAATGTGAAAGTGTTTCTTTTAAATATGGTTCAAACACAAGTTTCCTCTGTTCACCGTACAACTTCTGACATACCTCAGCAAGTGCTTGCGTTGCCTTCAATTTGACCTGTTCCCTTTCCAACTCACGTATTTTCTCTTCTTCAACACGAACTTGCTCACTTGCTTTCTCAGTAAGTTGCATACTCTGAAGTTCTTGTTGTCTCAGGGCACTGTCTCTCGCTTGCTCAGCACTACGTACCATGTTCCTCATATACTCCAATTGTTTCTCCAACAACTGACTACGACTCTCTGCAGAAGCAAGTTGACCTTGCAACTCTGAGTGAAAAAAGAAAAGTACATGTACCATGAAAAACTTGTCTTCAACTTATGGAAACAAATCAGCCCATTGGATATGTAACCACAAACATTAAAATTGAGTAATTCAATGACAGATTGAAATTAGTGCTTTCAAGTCAAATCACTGCTATAAAGTGTTAAAAAAAAATTTCACATGGAAGATTGCTCGTTGTAAGCCATTATTCAAACAACAAACAGAATAAAATCTGACTGACTAGTAGCTATGAATGACTAAACAAACAGGAAGAAGTTCAAAGTAGTGGTGACGGAAAGACATTAACGCATATGCAAACAGGTACAAGTATTTCTCCATGTACATGAGAAATAACATGCTAAACACAGAGAGGAATGGTACACCAATGAAGGCTTTTAAACCTAATGTACAGCCTCATCATGAATATTTATAATGCATAGAAAAATACACAAATTGAACAGCAACAGCAACTATACATATGAAGAGAGGCACTTTCAACCAGCGATTTGCTACCTTGAGTCTCCTTTGAACCAGGCATATCTGAAGTTTGCTTAACCGCACGTTGTCTTTTCATCAAGTCACGATAATGAGCTGTTTCCGTGGCCAATGACTTTAAGTTGCCTTCAGCCTCAGTGCGTTCCTCTTCTAGTCTGCGTATCTTTTCTTGGAGTCCTAATAAAGCTGATATTACAGCTGTGTAAGTAAAACGACAAAACATGTAAAGTTATGTTTACATATTTCACTAATTACATGTACATATACTGTACATGTATATTGCTTCAGGTCACTGTAAAGAAAACTTGTGTACGTCTATGGCTTGGTCTGAGTCAATCTTTCAGTCTCAAACCAATATGACTTCGAATAAGCTGGAACCTTGCCTAAATACCTTACTTGTGACACTTCTTTGCACATGCACACGACAGACACCAGTTTACAAGTTAACTTTCGAAACATCATTTTGTTAAGAGTAGGCAGGTAAGCCTATTGTACTTATAACAAAGAGGAGTTACCTCTGTTGTTGCTTTCTGCTGCGGAATTCACTCTCTTTGGGGTTCTCATTACTGGATATCTGTCACTGATCAATGACAGATTGGATGGATAGTCTTGATATGAAGAAATAGACTCCGGAGCCACACCTGCTGAAGTCATTTTGCATCTGTTAGATGTTCAGGAATCTTCACACTTTAAGTCAATCTGTATCTACATGGAAAGTTAACAATGGAGAAAAAAGGTTGGTTAGCATGGTTAGGCCTAACGTTATGTAGATGTACTTTGGTCACTGTGTTGGTATTACTCGGCAGTTGGTTTCCATTGGGATCCTATCAGGACACGTTTGCTCCCCCAAAAAACTAGATTGGGAATATTTTACAAGCTTGAAAGTCAATACAGCACGTATTGACAATGTTACCAGTTCCAAAACTATTTTCTATACCTGTGGCCCTCCAGTTGTCTTGAAATCTTGAAGTAAATTTACGGCAATGTCGCCCAAATACTTCGTGATGGCTTGTGCCATATTTTGCTACGCTGTGGTAATGCGCGATGGCTGTTCTATGTCTATCTGTAACAACACTATGCCTTGTTCAGATTCAGTCAATGAATGTAAAAATAACATGCAACAGCCGTAGGTAAGATAGTTACGAATGTGCCATGCTTTCGTACGTGTACGCGTACGCGTTAGACCCATCACAGCATTAATGGCCGCCACACTGCTCACAATTTTCGGGTGACTTTGTGCTTTCACATTTGCTTCGAAATATCAAGACAACTAGACGGCTTAAGGTACAAAAAAAAATTTTCGGGGATTGGTAACATTGTCAATATATGCTGTATGGACTTTCTAGCTTGGAAAAAATTTCCAAACTCGTTTTCGGGGGACCTTGGCAACGGGGACTCTTCTCACTATCTTAGTGAGTCTTACCCGGGCCCATGATCTTTCTTCACACATGCTACTTTGTAAATTGTACTTGTAGACCGAGGCCTAGGGCCTACATGCATGACATGTACATGTATGGGCATTATGGGGGTTCATGACCATTAGCGCTAGCACCCTATTCCTATTATAAGGAAACAAAGTCCACTTTCTCAAACTAACTAACATTTCGACCTTATGGAACCATTATCAGATTACTAAATCCTGATAGGTCCAGTTTAGGTAAATTTTGACAATATTTAAGCAAGAAAACTTCAAATTTCTAACCTGTGTTACGTTTGGCAAAAGACAACCACTCAGTCGAATCCTGCCATTTTTTTCATCTGGTTACCCAACTCAGGCAATTTGGAACAAATCTCCATCCAGGTCAGGTAACCAGACTTCATTTGCAATTGAAGAATTGTAAAACTTAATATCTGAAGTCACAGTACTTAATTCATAGTCAGGTTTTCCTTCCATTTTCAAAAATCTAAAAACATACTAAAAAGTGCAAATGTACATGTATTTACCTTGTAACATGAGAGGCTTTTTTGTTCTTAAACACAGGCAAAAGCTAGATACGGTACGTACCAAGTATCAAGGTATATCCCAAAGGTTAAAGCAACTTTATCTGGAATGGAAGAAACCACTGGCATTCAAAAAAGCAGCAATGATTCACAGAGCCACTCAGAAGAGGAAATTCTTGAAAAAATGGGTGAAATGAGTGTGGAAAAAAAGGGGAAAAGTCAGGACAAAGAGGGGAAAAAGGGCAAAAGAGGTGAGTTTCTAAACACTGTGGTCAGCAAACACATTAAGAATCCTTTGCATCATATATTTTGTCTTAATGATATGTACATTGATGTATCCAATCTTCACTGACATTATCATTAAAGTTACGTGTCTGCAGTGAGAACTAAATAACGATTTTAGCACTCCAGGAGTATTTGCATATTTGTTATCCAGTAAGCACACAGTATGAAGACCATGTGAAGATTGGCTTTGAGTATCCACCTGTCTGTTTACTTGGCATCTTTTCCTGTCCTGTTGATTTTTTTAATCGGGCATTATTATCTCTTTATTGAACTTAGGCCTGAAACAAAATACCAGTATGATGAAGTTCACGTTATCACTAACACTAGGGAATTAACCAGGTTCCATTTGTTAAGCACTAAAAAATCTAACTTAAATGTACATGTACCTCCAGGGTGAGTGTCTCGTACATGTATTGGCTCCAATTAGGTGCAAGAATTCTTGTATGATGATGCTATCTCAGTATAATTTGATGTACATTGAATTGAATTAATTTATCTTTAGCAGTTAAAGATGCAGAGCACATGAATCGAGCAATAACGCAAACTCTAAGTAGTCTACACACATCTGAGGAGAAGATTATGTGTCTCAGCAAAAAATATGCTGAATTGGTGAGTAAAGATCAGCATCAAGTAATCCAGTATCCACATTATATCCTGTCTGCAGTTAGTGGACATGTATCTGTACATCCTATCTTACATGTTCATTGATAATAAGCATCATTCCAAGAATTACAAGTCAGTGATTCTCTGATAAATGTATATGATTGCTTTGTACTCTAAAATGTCCAATAACGGTGTACATGTAAGCATGGTGTCAACCTTTCTGCAAAGTACACATTTACATGTAAAGTTAACGCAAAATTATACCCCTCATAAATTTAGGTTTCTGTGTTTTTCTAAAGAATGAAATGTGAATACTTCTAGCTGTCAGGTATAAAGGACTAATGGTTTTGGTTTTACCTCATTTACATTACAAATCTACATGTACAATGTTTAAATTCTGACATTCAGAATATGGCCGTTTCACAATAGTGTGCCACCAACGCATTGGTCAATCACAATGTGCAAAATTTGTCGGCCCAGTGGAAAGGGTTGATAAATGTCGCGCGTTATAATTGGCCAACGTGTTGCAAACCCTTGGTGGCGCACTATTGTGAATCACCCGTATTATTCATACCCTTTACATGTACATGCACCTGTACCTGTAAGAGTTAATACCACAGTTAACAATTGCAAAGCCATTTTTCTTGATAACAGCTTCTAGACAGTTTGTGTAGCTGTTCATGAGAGTTGAGCACAGCGTCTCGGAACCTCGGCCCTTCTTCTTCCTTGGCGAAGACCTCTACCTATTTCAGGTTTGCTGGCATGCACCTTGGACTTGAGGGTTTCCACAGATTTTGGATGGCATGGCTGGGGTAGCACCTTCATGTTGTTAATTCTGAAACAATGTCTTTACTGCCCTAATTAGCCGCTATGTTTAGGATCATTGTCCTGTTGGTACCGGTACATGTATGTCTAGTTGGGGCCGAGGTGGAGATTTTCTGCAGACTGCTTAACATTGTCCTGTACATCTTCTTCACAATTACTTCCACTTTTCTGAGATTGTCAGGCCTACTTGCAGAGAAACAACCCCACAACATTATGCTCCTACCTCCAAACCTCACGGTTAACACAGTGTTCGTTGGGTTGAATGTTTCACCTTTCTTGCACCAAATGAAGGAAATAGCCCTGTGGCCAAACAGCTCCATTTTTGTCTCATCTGACCTTAGAACTGTTGACCAGAAACTTTGGTCCTTGTCTTGGTGACCTCTGGAAAATGCAAGTTGAGCTTTTCGATGCCTGTGAGTGAGGAGAGGGGCCTTTGTTGGATGACGCCCATGTAGCCCATCCTTGTGCAGTATGCGGCGGATTGTCGACGTTGAATCCTTGGTGCCCATCTCACCCAAGTTGTCCTGAAGTGCCTTGATTGTTGTTCTGGGGTTAGAAGAGAAGAGCCTCGCGGCACACTCTCCTAACCAGACGAGGAGACACCTTCGGCTTCCGTCCACACGTGCCAACGTTTTTCACAGCACTGAACTTCTTGTACTTCTTGAGGGTGCACTGTACAGTGGAAATTGATACTCTGAAGAGCTTGAAAATGGCTTTATAGTGTTGTAGTTTTCACCATGTTCACAACAACTGAGGAAGACCCCACGATTGCACTTTGCTTTAAATACTCTAGAAGCAGAGTACTGACAATGGCATTCCACAAATTGATTGCAAAAGGTGACATTTGTAACAGATTACTAGAGGATTTATGTATTGTCGCATACGGTATATTTTAAAATGACATGCAGAATCTGAGGAATGTCTGGAGCATGCGCATTTCAGAGGAATGTGTCCAAATACCATGACATGCAGAAGGGTATGAATATTTCTGAGCATATCAGGAGTTAAACAATGTAGCATTCTTTTTGTTTTGCAAACGAGGTAAAACCTAAGCCATTAGTCATTTATCAGGGTTTATACCTGAAAGCTAGAAGAATTCAACTACATGTACATGTATGTCCCAAATATTATGTGCCCATCTTTCATTCTGCAGAAAAACACAAAAAAACTCGAATTTATAATGAATAAATTTGTTTTTAACTGTAATTGGCCATTGATGGTTTTCTGAATTTTAGCCAACACAGTGCTTACTACAAGGTACAAGTAGGTACTTCCTGAATGAATACTTCTCTTGTGATTCACTCTGTCTGTAAAGGATATGTGAGTCTTTTGTTCACCAGACTGTCAAGAAACATTTCTCATTCACATGTACTTTTTATGGTATACATGTACAGTAGACTTTTAGATTTTCCTGTGTATACATGTACTTTACTTCAAATGTGTTCGACCTTTCTACTTTTCCAGTAGTAAAGGACGCGCATGTACAGATACATCTCCTTGCATGCTTTCTATTGCCCACTTCAACCTCCAGGTGCATGTTTTACTGAGAGTTTTCAAGTTTGCATATTTCTAAAGCTGAAAAAGTGACCTTTTTGGATGATCTTTCCAGTTTATGATGTGGCTTATTTGCAGATGGTTGAACACAAGGCATTACAGAGAGAAGTCAAGGTTCAACAGAAACAGTACGCTACATTGCAAAGAGAAAAGGATCATCTTCAGAGTGAGCATGGACGAGCAGTGTTGGCAAAGAGCAAATTAGAAAGTTTATGCAGAGAATTACAACGACACAACAAGACAATTAAAGTAGGTACATGTACATGTATGTGATGCCTCTTTAGCCTATGCCCAGGATTTCAAGTTGTTAAATACATTTCTACATGTTTTTTTCCAGTATGTTAAGAACATGATTTCCTAACAGAATTAATGGCCATACTGTTGCAAAATAAGAACCTGAGTTTGAAAGATGATGTATAATGATGTTAATTTTGCAGGAAGAGAGTTTACAGAGGAGCAAGGAAGAGGAAGAGAAAAGGAAAGAAGTGTCGGCTAAATTTCAAGTAAATACATGTAGTGTGTCAAGGTTGTCTAGAGCATTGTAGCTTTATTTACATAAAGCAATTTCTTATCTGAAGATTAAAGTTGTCTGACAACTGGAGAAACCTTGACATTTTTGTGATGCAGAAACAGGCTTAATTTGCTGATTTGAGTCTGGCTATGCTTCTAAACTCTGATTCAAGAAAGATTAGTCACCTGTAAGACTTGGCCAAAAGTTCCTTATATGTTTCTAGAGGATTTGGATATTACATTTTGAATGTTTTGTTTTGTTCCTTTACAGCAAACAATAAATGACATAACAACTCAAATGCAGGAAAACCATACACGTAACCTGAAGCTTAAAGAAGAAAATTTGGATCTTGCAACTAAATTGAAGAGTCTGGTTGAGCAGTATGAGCGGCGGGAAGAGGTATGGAATAAACATGGCTAGCAAATCATTATTTGCAAAATTTTCAGTTCAAATCACAAATCATTGAGTCACAGGTCAAGTCACAAGTCATTTGGTCTAAACTTGCACAATTCAAGTCACAAGTCAAGTAGTGCATTATTTTGTCCAACTATAATAAGTATACAGGGCCTGGTGTCAGCTTAATTGTGACCAGTTTAGGACTTAAATTTGACTGTTTTGATTAGTACATGTATATGTATACTTTATTCAATTTTCGTGTGTACTACAGTACTACTTCAAGCAAACATGGCAACAAGTCATTTGTTTTGCATTTCCAAGTCAAGTTAGAAGTAAAATCTTGTAGATTTACAAGCCAAGTTATGAGTCACAAAAATTACAACTTGAGTCCGACTTGCGTCCATGCATGTTGCTTGACTCGGTGAACAACACTGGTAAGGAGAGAGGATCAACATTGATTTACGATCCAAAGGTTTCAATTTGAAGGAGCCCAGGATGCATGTATATGTACCATATGTCTGCAGTAGCCAAAAACAGGAAAAGCCTTACTCTGTAGCCAGTGCTGTAGCCGTACTCCAGAAAAAAATACTGTCACCAATATACTGTATATTTTGGTATAGGGCTGGAGAGTATTGGCTGCAGAGTACAGTTTTCATATGAAGGTTGCAGATTCTGGATCCATCTTACTATGAACTTTACATTCAATTTTATCATATGAATTTATGTAGATGTAAATCTTAAAAGCAAACTGATTACATATATAAACAACATTAGGTTAAAAATGTTGTAATCTTGATTTTCTGTGAGGCCTTTAACATTTGAGCAAGTTAGATCAGTTGAACTTACACAAGTTGCTGTTATATGTATGTCTGTTTGCATCATCTTTAGTAATACATAATAATGAAGTTTTCTGAATTTGTGTAAATGGAAAGCATTTTTATAACTGAATCTCAGTTGTTCTGTCCATTTAACAGCACATAGAGAAATTATTCAAGCACAAAGAGTTAGAATCACAACTCTATGATGCAAAGATACAACAAGCAAATATTGCACTTGCTGAAGAGAAGGAAAAGTACCAGAGAGACAAAGCTTTGGTGAGTGCTGAGATTGTATTTATTTCATGAGAAAGCACATTTTGGAGTTTAAAACAAACAGAAAAAGGGTCATTCCGTAAATTAGGGGTCCAATTTTTTTGTGTGCCTGTCACATCTGACATGATTTTATAAGATCGGAACACATTTTCCAAGTTCCAAGAGTGATGAATTAATGCAAATTACCTGCCAAACAAATATGAATAGTTTGAAATCAATTTCAGTCAATCAGTAATATTTCTATGTCAAATTAACAGGTGTAACAGGGACACAAAAAGTTACTCTTTTGGACCTTTAATGTATAGAATTACTCAAAAGTATTGTCTCTGGCCTGCTGTATTTTACACCATAATGCCCCATTCTTTCAATCTGTTAAAATGTGAATGTGCTTCTTCTTTTTTCACCAGCATTAATGCATGCATTCTAAAAAAAATTGGTTATTAATAATGTGTGTAACCCAAACAGAGTTCGGGGGGGATGGATCCCCCCTCTTGACATTTTGTTGTGCATTAGTATCGAGCTTTGCCTTTAGGAGTGTTTTAGTATCTCTTTTCAATCATTTTGACACAAATTTTGTGAAAATAAAGCATATCATTCAAATACAGCGCTAATTTCCCAAGACAGGTTGGCAAAAAATGTGAACTTTTCACTGCCATACTCAATGCTGTGAGATGGTCAAAAAAAGCCACTTTCTTTTAAGGTTTCAGTACGTACAAAAACCAGTTGATATTTTCCAGATCCTCCACATTGAGGTTTTCCTACCATAAACATAATTATGTACCTTCAAAATTTTCAAACTGCATGTATTTGGATATTTTCTTTGCTAAGGCAAACTTGCGTTATAAAGCCACAAATGGTAAGTATGAAGATGACATCGTGGTTAACAAATGTGAAGTACAAAAAAGGGTTAGACGTGCTAAACAGTTGATTACATTGTAAATTATTATTACCAGTTGTATCATGTTATTTCCAGTGGATGGTAGAAGCTGCTGAGAATCGGAGGAAATGTGATGTGCTTACTAAACAAGAATCTGAACTAAAAGCACAGGTGTGTACAATATCGGGCCACTAATCTGCCTGTCTGTTAATTAGGCTATCTGTCTGTTTGTGTGATGGTTCATACAACTGCAAACTATTAACTACTCTTGCTTTTGTTTTCAAATGTGTATTTTGAAATCACTGAGCTCTTCCTTTGCACTTTATAAACTAGCGATGATTGTTTTTAGATAAACTATTGTCACAATTTAAACATTTCATAAAGTTTGGAAATCTTTAATATGTCATTCTTAAATAACATGTACATATTCTCTAGCTTTTCCTGTACCGATAAAAATTACTTGTTCTTTTCTTGGTTATTTTAAAGCTGACTGTATATACAGAAAAGTTCGAGGAATTTCAGTCAACGTTGACAAAGAGCAATGATGTGTTCCAGACACTGAAGCAAGAAATGGACAAGGTACATTTGAACACCCAGAGAGTATATTATTGGTGAAATTAGAGTACCAAACTGTGCGCATTAATAACTCATAATCAGACTTAAATTTTGTAATAAAATGTTATTTGTAATCCCAGTGTGGCACGGTGTCAAAATCTGTCTAAAAATTCAACATAGCTTAAAGTAACATTTCAGGTAATGGCACTATAAACCCCTCCATAACCAACATTCACTACTAATAAGCTAGGATGGAGGATTTGAAGTACACAAAGCAATAAATGGAGATTCATTGCAATAGTTCTCAGTAAAGAAAAAATTGGTTTTATTCATCATGGTTTTGTCCTGTTTTGTTGTAGATGACAAAGAAGATCAAGAAATTGGAGAAGGAGACAAATATGTGGCGAATTCGCTGGGAAAACACCAACAAATCATTGCTGGCAACAGCAGAACAGGTATTTCATGTCTAACAGTGCATGAAATGTCAGGAGAGGTTGTTTAAAAAATACCACTAAAGTGTTTTTCCTCTTGACTCATTTCAGAAAAATCACCATGAGCGCGAGTCGGCAGAAAATCGCAATAAGGTGGTACGATTAGAGAAGTTATGTCGTGCACTGCAGGGTGAACGAAATGCTCTCCTTGACAAGGCCAGGGCAGGTAAATCCATAGATGGCTACTTCAACTTGTATTAACCCTTATCCTGAATCCTCAAAATCATGGGTACATTTTGTAGGGTGTAAATCCATATGAAACTCACAGAGATGCCAACTTGTATGAATTAGGCATATTTTTGAGAATTTGTTTTGTCTGTTTATGACTGTACGATCCAGACTTTGATTTTTTACAATTTCCAACTCGAAGCTGCAAAACCATACAGTTGTGGGTATAAACTCCACATAAGCTAGCATGGAGCCAGCCTTGTAATGCGTGTGTCAGAAATGTGTCACTGGCATCCTGCAGTTTGTGCATACAAGCTGTGTGAGTAGTGGTAGAAACCAGTGTGGTTGAATCATCCATTAGCCCCAATTAACACTTTGATGAACGGGGGCGAATAGGCACGAATACACTTCATACGCAATGTGATTGTGTATGTCCATATGCATTGTACATGTACCAATATCATTCATAGTCACGTGTGTCGAACCTCATGATCGTGAGCAGAGGACTGTCGAGGATTTGATTCTTGGATATTTGGTGCGCAACTGGACTTGTTTTGCACAATGGCAACAAGTCGGCTGAAGTTCAGAGACAAATACACCACAAAAATGGGCCTTTATTGTGAAGTCTTGTCATGGAGAAGCTTACGTGTTTTGCAACTCTTGTAACTGTGACGTGATAAATAATTCTCATGCTGGATGTTACGACAACAAGAGGTACATTAGTTAGGCCCAGAAAAAATAGCTCTGCTTCTGATAGGGTCGGTAAGTAAGGATTTTTGGTCAATATTTTGTGCTGATTGAATGGGACTAAAGTTGCCAAAAATTGCCACAAAAGTGATTGAAATAAAAACTTATTAGAATTTATGTGGAATTATAATTAACAAATAAGGACCATTCACACTTCCATAATAAAAATTATGGCCGGTTGGGAAACCGGAACTGGAAGTGTGATAGGATTACACTTTTTCATTTTGAAAAAGTTGGCATCTCTGAACTCATGATATCCTACATGAAAGGTTTGAAATGTAACTGGATTTGCTGCAGTAAATAGTTTCATTGCAATGCTCACCCAGAATAAGGTTTTCAACTATTTACAGTGTGTACTTTGCCTTTCATTCAGCACTTCAACTAGAGAGATAGGGATAGAACGGCATTGGATTTTTTCCTTGGAACACAGTGTGTTTAAACTAGTACATGTTCTGTACCAGAAAAATATATACATGATCATTGCCAACATTTTTAAGTTGCAGCATTTATCTCACATCCTTTCCACAGAATCTAATGCATCAGAAACATCTTGTCAGCAACAGGTTGAAGAAAAGGAGGCAAACCGAAGAGGAGAGGAGATAAGTTGTTTAAGTCAAGAAGACAGTAAGGCTGAGAATGTTGAGGAATCCAGCCAGCAAGATAGTAGCAAGTTACAAGAAGCTTGTAGCTCTATACAAGATATTGACTAATAAAATTGACTTGATGAAGGAACCGTAACCCTAACAGTCCTCAGTCCTTTAACAGGTGAAGGACTGAGGACTGTTAGGATTAAAGCAACATCTGGATGGAAGATTGTGGCTTCTTTTTAGAATCCTGCATTACTGTTTGAAGCGTGCAACAGGAACTTGATTTGAGGCATAAATATGATCACATCCACAGAGATATACATCACACTTTAGTACACAGGACCTGCTACACAATGCATGTATGAAGGGAAAGAATATAATACTTGAAGTCAATATCCAATGCTTTTGGGAAACAAATCAATCGGGTACCCTTAAAGAGTTGTTATATATCATATGGAGGACTTTTCATTCAATACTAACTTGTTTGGGGTTTTTAATATGTTTGAGTGCTGTACAAATGCATTTGTAGGACTAGTTGCAGTGTTGAGGATCAAGAGTGTACAAATTTGCTTTGGTTTCTACATTATTTACACAGTAAAAAAAGAAACAACTATTTAGAAATTGCTTGCAAGCAGGTGGCAGTACAGGTTCTGTCCAAGAATATATGATTGCACTGTGCAGCACAACCCTAGAGGTGAGTGGATAGCACAGAAGTTGTGCTCATTGGAGAAAACTGTATGTGATTGAGAAAGTGGATTTCAAATTAATAAAATGTTACTGATGTGGAGTGGTCAATTTGCATTTAGTCTTTCTTGGGTGTACTTACAGATGTAACGAATCCACTGCCACATTGCTTGCACATAGTGGTCCAGATATCTACTGAATACTCCGAAATCACATCTATGCTGTGTTAATCTGAAAAGATTCATACGTGTAGGAAAGTTTATTGCACAGTCTGAATATCAAGAGTCTTAACTTATCAGAAGAGTTTTTGATACCATGTCCATAGAATGACTGCTACATGTATAAAAAAACATTAACCTCTTATCAATATGTAATACTTTACTTGGTGTACTTTTTACAACTTAATGGACACAGGAAATTTTCAGTCTTCCATTTACCAGTTTTTTCGGCACTGGAAACATGCAAAAAGCTTGGATGTAGTGGTAGCATTTGTAAACATATTTTGTGATAATTCTTCAAACACTAAATCTTTGGCCAAATGACTGACCTTATTCAGTGCTTTCTGTTAGGTGGCCATGTTGTGAAAGTGTGTTCTTGACAAAACGTATTGAGGTAAAATTTTATATATTTGAGTTTTACCTTTTTGGATCATTATTTGTGGCAAAATTTTTGAGGTTTATTGAACAGTAGAGGTTTATCTAGCCAGACAGTTAAGCAGGCAATGAACTATTAGAAATCGACAAATGAAGTATTTGACCTAGTCTCCAATTGGCTAAGTTGAGCTGCTATGTTACCTCAGCATTCCCGAAGTTCAAGAACTATATTTGAAATGTCAACATCTATCTGTTTCTTGCATACACTGTTGTGTAAATCACTCCAAACTGTCATTCACCACTGATACCTCTTGTTGCCGCACTCTTTATTTAGCTTTTTTTGGGGGTGTCACAGGTCAGAATATGTGATGATAGTGTGCAAGCGCGTAACAATTGTTACTTGCAAGTTACCGTTTTCTAGAAAATAATCTGATGATCCCTATAATGTATCTGTGTTAAGTTAATAATATGACATCATGCAATTCTCTCAATTTTTGCTGATTTGCTTCTAATAAAGAAAACACAGATTGCTATGGTGAAAACTTTACTTTATGAAATTAAAATTTTGTAGATAATTTTTAATGATATTTTCCAGCATGTAAAAAACAATTCACTAAAATCCTTACTTGAAGAATTCCATTCACCTTTAATGTTTCTATACGTGTACTTCTGGCAGTTTCAAGGAAAAGCTTCTGGAAAACAAAGATTCTTGCAAGTTACCTTGAGAAATATACCCAGCAAGATATGGGACAGAGGGGTACCCCCAAGAGGCAGATCGAGAGGGGTGGTTCAGCCATGGACTTAATGGAACTACCAGTGAAATGATGGAAAATTAGTAGGCCTACCCCCTAAAAAAATCCTAGATATGGATCCACCTATCTAGTTACACAGTTACATAGATTTCTGGTGGGTCTCCTTTACAGGGCATCCCTTCAATATATCCATCACCCCCCCCCTTTCCTGAAAGCTTGATCTGTCCTCCCCTCCCACATGTCCACACTCATTAGACACTCTAGACTACTGTTACCTAACATATCCCTCACTAGATGTTTGAAAAGAATTCCTGAGATTCTAATGACCAACACAAAGGGGTGTTCTCTATCCATATCTTGCTTCAAATGTCCAGAAATCTAATGTACATGCGTGTGCTGTTAAAATGCTTTGGACTGAAGCACATGTACTTTTTGTTTTTTGAACATCCAAACCTTTATTAGAAATCCTTCACAACTGTCAAGCAACTACATTTATTTGTAATGTGAAGCAATATAAAGCATCGAGAGGAGAAGAGAGGCAGAACACATTTTCATATATTGGTTGAGACGAAACAATTGAACTTGAAATGGATTCTAAGCTTTGCCTGTTTAACCAGTTTAATCAGCTATAGGGGGAGGAGGTTGACACACTGCATGTTCATGCTTGTCTACACATGCTGGTATATAGACCGTACACAAGTCATTTGGAATACCTGTAGTATCTTCACAGAGATGCAGGTATACTGTACCAATGATATCAGACTGTTCAGCTGCCACAACTTAGAAACTGATATTACAATTTTTAGTTGGCCTGCCATAATATTGAGCATGAAAATGCAGGCTCTCACAACAAGCCACTCCGGCCAAGAGTGACCTGACATTACATGTGCAACAAACTGCATGAATAGACAGAACAAATGTGTACACTTGCAAATATCCTGTTATCAGCTGGTCGACTCAACTGAAATCACGATGAAACCAACTGCAGTGCGAACTTTGTATTGATTCTTAAAAAAGCTAAGCACAGCTGCACAAAATGTCATTTTATTCAACTGCAAACCAGTTTTCACTTGTGGTAATTACAGAGTAATCATTGCTTTTTCACCTCCATACAGTAATGCTGTAGTTGAAGTTTGCAGCA
The DNA here is from genome assembly GCF_001949145.1 of Acanthaster planci. The sequence goes on along the minus strand of NW_019091403.1, from coordinate 1,610,042 downwards.
GTTTAAATTGTATCAGTTTCATGTTATACTGTGAATCAATTAGGCATTCTCCTCCATTAGACCATAAAACGAAATTCGGACAATGTAATACATGTAATAATTCTCCATAGTCTTAGAGAACCATGACTTCACAAGCCCAACTTTTTATTTCTACACTGTAAACATGCATGTTGAGGGTTTGGTACATGTATTCCTCTTATCAAATTAAGTGCATTTAACTCCCAAGTTTTCCTCATTTTTTTCTGAACAAGACATTTTATACCGAAATGCACAACGCTAAATGCACTTAAATTACTGGAACACAATTTAAGACAGCATTTTGCATTTTCGCATGCACTAGGACTCAACGCTGGATCGCAAACTGTCATCCAATTTTGTCTTTTACCGTGATCTTTTCTTATACAACCTCTTGACAAACTATTTTGTAAGTCATGAAATCTGTATATCTGTATAAAATTGATCAAAATCTAAGAGATAGCTTTTAAGATAAAACATTTGTTTACTTTTTTAATGCATTCAGTACCAGTAACATACCATGTCAAATTATCACAAAAAAACATCCAGAGATTTTTTAAAAAGAATTATGCAGTCCTTAACAATGACACAATCACCTCTAAAAAGTAATACATGTATATATCTATGCACATTGACTTTGGACGCATGCATGTTCACTTTTAACCGCTGAAATATATGAACAGTGTACCTAAACCAATGAAAGCTGAAAGGTAAAATGTTTTGATCCATAAAATATCAAATTTTTGTTTATTACATGTATTCATTTCAGCTCTTAAATCTAAATAATTTGACAGGTTGTGGTAAAGTTTAATAAAATGTTTTCCTTTTTCAAATTTATACTTATATGTTAAGGTTTTCATGTTATGAAATATTACATGTACAATGTATCTACATTCACAGTCCTAAAACAAACATATATTGCTTTTAAATGCATAGCATTCACTTGAAGCACATAACTGAAATTTGATTCCTTAAATTGTCCAGCCTTGATTCTTATTTGTGTTTAACAATTACCTAATTTATGGACATGCATTCGAATCCAATATTCACTTTCTAAGAGCCTGTACAAAATAATTTTGAAGATTTCACCGAGTCATTTCCTTTATAAGAAGTCATGCACAGTGGCATATCCAGTGGGGGAGGTGGGGGAAACTTGCCCCCCGATGGAAGTTTTTTAAAATACTTTATAGGTGAAAAGGAAAGAAAGTAATCGGTATATTTATTTCTCAAACATTGGCACCAAAACCCTAAGAAAACAACGCAATTTGATTTTTCCCCCAACATCATTTTTAATGAGCCCAAAGCCGCATTCCCTTTTGAATGTTTCCCCCCCCCCACACCAAAAGCTTGATATGCTGCTGGCCATGCATTTCTTGGTTTAGCTTGTCTGGCCAAAAATGTAGTGATACCAAGAACATGTTTGTCATCTGAAACCTTGACTTACAAAAGATTACAAACAATTTATTTTAGTATGTAGAAAGTGAGACAGAAACATGGAACAATTTCAGGTTTCTTTCAATTACTTAATTTTTTCATTCATCCATCTGAATTAAAAGTCCGGGAAATTACTTAAACTGAAGGATGAAATGACTGACATGCCATCCTGGAAGTCACTTTTGGATAGTGGTGTCTTACATTCACATGGACAGGTGCAGCTACACAAGGGACAAGGCTGCCTTTCTATTTCCTCAGTACTAATTGAGCTGTTTGCATTGGATTCAGCATCAGCTTCACGCTGTGACATGCTCGCATTCTTATCATTCAACCAAGATTTGATCATATCATCAGTCTGTCTCTTTTGTTGATTCTTCCAGGAGTCATTGCATGTACAAGACTTTGTTGCAACATCTGGAGATGTTGAGGAAGTATGCGGAAAATTAGTGACCCATGATTTCATCTGGTCACTTGAATGGACTGAAATGGAATTGGTTGAACCTAGAGAGAAGGAATCTTTAATCATCGGAATTTGCTCATTGATTTGATGTGAATGTGCCACTTGCTGGACAGTCTGCTGGACAGTCGACTGTCCTGCTTTCTGATTAGCGGCACAAAAGCTACCGGGAGGTTGCCTAGCAACCACAATATCAGTGGTCACAGGAGGTGCACAACTTATGCCATGCTTACACTCTGCTTGACCACTGGAATCCGACTTGTGCACTTTACTTTCATCTGTTATGACTTGGATGCAGGTTTGTTGTTGAACACTAGAATGGGAGTGCATGACAGCATGATCAGGTGTAGCAATAGTAAGAACCACTGGTCTAGGAACTACGGTTGGAGGATTTGCTGGTACAGCAGCTGTACGTGGTTGATTTATAGATAAACCTACTGGAGGTACTGGGATCATTGCTGTCCCATTAGTTTTAACTTCTGATGTACTTGATAAATTGGTGACAGGAAGATGTGACTTGGCTGCTTCTGTATGATGTACACACATTCCAACAGTTGGTTGACCAGTTGAATCTCCAAAAGGAACCATCCTTGTTGAAATACTGCTGGTATTATCTGGCTTAATACTCATGACCTGTGTTGCATTGCATGTCTGTTGAGAAACCTGATGTTGTGGTGCAATGACAACTTGTGTAGGAGCTGATGAATCTTGATTGATTGTAATTATCACATTTTGACCAGCTGAGCCAGATGGAATGCTGTGAATAATCACAGACTGACCAGTGTGTTGGGCCTTCTTCTCTGCGACAGTAAAATAAAATGAGAGTGAAAACATTACATCATACACACAGACTATACGATTGTCACTTAGCTGTGAGTTATACAACATACCTACAAAGTCTTACGGACTGTACAATTGTTGATCCTTCTGAGTGTTTATTGACCCTAACTTCCTGGGGCATGTGAAAAATTACAATTAATTGAAAAATTGTATTAAAATGTGACAGTTGAGAATACTGAAGGTTAACATAGTTCTAATGACAACACAAGTGCTGGTTGATGTGCTGTGAGTAAAAGACAAATTCAAATGAGCTATGTACCTGTTTGCTGGTTCAATGACTGCGATAATACTGGTAGTTCCTTAGTGTTAACTACTTCAAAATTGGCTGTACTAGCACGCTGGACAGCAGGAGTGGTAACCACATCACCAACAGGTATCTGTATTACAGGAAAAGGACATGATAAAGGGAATGAGGCTTGTTATAATCATTATGCAACAAAACAAATGACATTCACTCTTCAGATGTGCTAGTATCTGCAGATTGAAATCGTCTGTTTGTGACTGCAGCATTTACCAAAGGTCAAACTGTTACAGTTTCAGTGACAGAATCCTGATGGATTGCACAGTCAGGGTGTGAAACTAGTACAATTCATAAATTGCTTATAAATGAATAACAAAAAACTGATTTACTTGGTTTTAACAGGTTTTATGAAAATGTCGAATTTGAGTTTTAAAAATCCATTTCTGCCACCAGCTGTATCCACTTATTTCTGTAATATGAACAAGTCCATGCTGTAAAATACTCCAGGTCTACAGGAAGTATGCGTCATCTGACCCCAGCTAATCCCTTCACTGGGTTGAACAAACGCCTAAGACTGCATGACAACAAAATGTACAATGCCATACCTCAGTTGGCTTTGTGGCTATCATGGTTGCATTTCTAGAGCCACAGGTGCAAATGCAAGCTGAACTTGGTGTAGCTACCCAACCAACGGAGGTTGAACTGGCCACTCTATTCTCCTGAATGGAATCATCTTTCTGTAATAAGAGCAAATGGGGACAATCAATGTGCTGTATACATGTACATAAAGATGCACAGACATGAATTACGTACATGTACACATACAAATGTACAAAGGAAGTCCAAATTCTAGCCAAATGTATATGTACATGCCACTCTTTGGCAAAGTTCATTCAGCCCACTTTAACTACTAGTCAATTTAACCTGGTACTCACAATGTGTTCTATGCACACATGTAGGTTACCAAGCAAAATCGACCACTTTTAACAAATGATTAGTGGTGGAACTTGGCCTTCATAATTAAAGTTCAACAAAAACAATTAATACTGGGGTGACCACTATAAACTGTCACCAGGGGAAGACTTGAATATTCATGGCTAATAACCAAATCAACATCACAAAATCTTTTGTAGGTGGAACAAAGATTTTATTTCATCACACTGAATTATTCCTTTACCCATAACAGCAATTTAAGACACTAATTGATACACGCCAATTACTACAATTTCATCTCTACCTGTGGCTTGTCCGCATTCAAAGGGTCTGAGTTGGATGAGTGTTTATCATGCCCCTTCTGGTGACTCTTCAGGCTGTATTGTGTATTGAAGGAACGATCACATCCGTCCTCTTGACATGAATAAGGCTTCTCCCCTATGAACAACAATGGTAAACTCTCTAACTCAGTGCATATTAGATTTACTGGGTATGTATTATTGGACCTCCTGTGAGCATTAATCCATTGTTAACACCGTTATCTATCAGATTAGATTTGTGCCAGTCCTACTTTGTCAAAGTCAAGTGGATGGATAGCCATCAGATAAAAGGTACATATAAGTCTGTCAGGTGTGTTTGGCAAATGGGTTCACTATGTGAGTTGTAAAGTGAATTTATAATGTGAGTTTGTCAAGCTACATGTACTTCATGAAGCAACTTTGTCAGTTGAGTTGTTGGGTGAGTTACTCAACAGGTTGCCAGGTAAATACAACTGTCAGCCAAGCATGTCAAATCAGTTTGTCATGTGAACTGGTAATGGTCTGGTTGTATGGGGGTAAGCTGACTGCTACATTTATTCAATCAAGTTCACATCAGTGCTACATGTATGTATGTATTCAGTTTCACGTTACTTAGAAACTCATGAATGTACATGTACTACGTATGCATCGTTACCAGTATGTGTCCTGACATGTGTCTTGAGGTGATGACTTGCGGCAAATGCCTTTCCACAGCTCTCACATCTGCAAACGTAAGACAAAGAGGTTTCAAACTTTCAAAACAACTCTCACCTCCTATATTTTTAGCATCCATATATTTAAATGTATAACATCAAAGTAAATAGACCTACTGCAAAAATTTGATTTAAATGAGTTGAATACCATGCATTTGATCCAACTTACTTGAATGGTTTTTCACCAGTGTGTGTTCTGATATGTTTTCGGAGATCACTCAGTGTAGTGAAGAACTTGGTGCAACCCTCTGAATCACAGTTAAAGGTTGATCCAGAGTGGAGTCTCTGATGAGCTTTTAATCTAAGCGTGCATGAAAAAGTTTGGAAAAGCGTCTGGAAACATACATGTACATGTAACCACAAAATGACTGCTATCTAAATTCTTAACAAAATTTGTACAGCTGTGTCCACCTGAAGGGAGTTCCTGCATTTACTTAGAATTTGCACAGTGCACCCTGAATGAGGCAGGTTTTTAAATTAGAGTCAGTGAAAATGAAAATTAACTATGTGTCCTTGGGCATATATTATGTATATCAACCCTAACACTTTTTACTAAGGCACATCCTCTATCCTCCAAAATCCTCCAGTTGCCCAACTTCAAAAACTGCATTCATCCTCAATCCTCCATTTTGGGAACTTAAAAAAAATGAAGGTATCTGAATCTCAATACTCAAAAATAGCTCCCAATATCTACTCACCTGTATAATGTGTTGAAGGACTTCTGGCATCCCTCTGAAACACATGAGTATGGACGCTCTTTTGTGTGGACACGGACATGAATTTTCAAGCTGTAACTAGTCAAGAATGCTTTACCACATCCTTTTTCTTTACAAACAAAACTGAAATCCCCAGTGTGGGTTTTCAAATGTGTTTTCAAGTTTCCAGGTGTACTATATGTCCGATTACATCGTTCAAACTCACAGTTATATCTCTTAATTTCTTTTTTCTTAGTCTTGGGATTTGTTCTTTCCATAGTTAAGGTTGCCCCGGCTATGTCATCAGGCATATCGAATGGATATCCTGGGCCAACATGGCTGATCTGTGTCTGTATTTGATCTGGTGATATTGTGTGATGTATGAATCCATCACAACCATCACCAACATGACCAAGATTATTGACTTGGTCATTTTCATGCATCTGCAGAACATCACGGCCCGACTCAGATGATGGAGCATCCACGGAATATTGGTGAAGAGATGGAGTGCTACATGCAGTTAAATCTACATGTTCGACTTCCTGATGACTTGTCGTACCGGTTAGGCCTACATTATGTACATTACGTACATGGGATTGGAGGCTTGTAGTATGGGCCAGGCCTAAGCCTACGTCGTTTTGGTGATTTTCAGCGACATGCATGACGTGACTGCTCCCACCACTTGTCTCCCCAATGCGTTCTATATACACAAACGTTCTGTCAAATTCAAAATTTCCGGTGCTTGAGCACTCTCCATCTTGTTTCATACAAACTCCTTCAGATTCACGTTCGTCTTCTACAAATCGATGGACGCTCATTTCGTCAACCACCTCCATTCTGTTGTCGGCCATGTTGACAAATGCAGCTTCCGTTAGACTGGTATCAACTACTCGTACATATCTAACGTGGAACGACGAGGAAGTTAATGAAGCGCCGGTCTGTACATGTACAGTATACTCATACATGTATATTGTATGGGGTACCGGTACAGCACGGTACTAGTATGGTGTACTATTTACGACACACATCTCTGCCTCTCTCTCCAGGGCCTCCTCCAAGGCGACGGAACTACGCTACGCGAAGGCAGGACGGCTCCCTTGCGTCGCGTCGTCGCCCGTGGCGTCGTGCTGTCTAACGTCCTTTCCTAGCTGCATTTTTTTCTGCCTAAAAACAAACTAAAACAATAACCTTTTCTTCACCGCAATTCACTCTTAATGATGAAAACACAAAGTTGGAAAGAATGCATGAAAGGGAACAACAGAATCAAGGCTTACAACCCGGGGCATGTACACGTACAGTGTACATGTACATGTACTTCATTTGCAAGTACGGGGGAAAGGAATGAAAGAAAAAAGTAATGGCGCCCTCTATAAACACCATGAAGCAAAGGGCGACAGCACATGTCGAGTCGTCCGGCGTCGTGTCGACGGAGGAGCCACATTCAGAAAAAATGCAGCAAGGAACAAACGTTAATTAGACAGCACAACACCGCTGGCCACGCGACGGCACGATGCGATGCACCGTGTGTGTACAAACGTAATGGCAATTGAAGGCGACGGTTCGACGGGACGGCACGACGCAAGGGAGCCGTCGTGCCGTCGCGTTGTGTAGTTCCCTCTCCTTGGAGGAGGCTAGAGAGAGAGGGGCAGAAATGTGTGTCGAAAATAGTTCACCATAGTAAATAATACACGTTAACTGTTCTTTTGACTATTATATGGGGGACAAATTGTAGCAAAAAGTGCACCTAAAGTGTCAGAAGGAGTATGTCTCGTTTAAAGTTACCTTTATAACTTTCATGGTAGTCAAAATTAATAAATAGGGAATAGCTGAGACTGGACCTGCCGAACTAATATTTTAGATCTTCCGACATCAGGTTGCATGCAGCGTGCAACATTAACCTATGGAGAAATTTGATCAAATAAGATTCATTGGACCAATTACCAGATTGTCAACTTAAACTCAAAAGCCTACAAAATGCTTTAGATTTGAAAAAGTCTGTTGTGATAAGTTACTCTTTAAAGTTCCCTTTAGTCCAAAAAGTCGAAAAATTTCTAGGATTTTTATCCCTGTCTTTGTACATTAACTTTTTTGAACAAGCGTCACGTTTTTCATTCGTTTTGATTCGATCTTCTTCATATTTTAAATGCAAAAAACAAACACACTTAAACATGAGTTGGATTCTTTTTACAAGGGTGGATCTGGGGCCAAAGGAGCCCCCTCCCCTAAAAAGAGCCTTTGGGAGAAAGGAATTTCTTCGGGTAAGGGGGCTGTATTATTCCTTTTCCTTCCAAAAGTGTGTAAAGAATCCGAAAATGTTGTCTGCGGTACACAGAGGTCAATGAAGCCACCGGCGGCCATCTTACCATGCCGAATACAAAAGTCCATCATTTGTCATTTGTGCATTAGGTTCTTTGGAAGCAACTAAATTACTCACACTACAAAGAAAGGCGCTTGGGAACAAACCTGATGAATTTTCAGTGAAGTGAATAGACTTTCCTTTTTACGGAAGTACGTAATGAACTCTTGCGGAGAGATACTTATTCATGTAGCCAGTCTACTGCTTTACTTCAATGTAGATGGCGCCTTCCAAATTTGAGGCACCCGCGCCATCAATCATTCAAGGAAAGCAAAAGGCATGAAAGGTAAGGCGATCAACTCGGTCTGTCGTATTTTTCATCTCATATATGCCTACATTTACTTAAAAGTTAGACACCATGACTGTAGAAATGGGTACTGGTGTACGTGTTAGTTTACGTATTTCCAATAAATTGGGACTATGAATTAAAAGATTGAACATGTTATTGTTAAACTTAAACGTAAAAATTATTCTTACCGCTTAACTAGGCCTATGACTAAGTATCATGCTTCTGACGTTAATTGTTATTGAAAGTTGAAACGTAAAGCCTAGTTTCTCGGTAATTAACTGTTTGTGCATGGATCATGTTGGATAGAGCCAATAAATAATTATAACATTCGTTCATCATGTTTATTCAGTGATATAGCCTGCGGGGGGCCTGGGCCTAGGCCTAAAATCATTTTTGTTTTGTTATTTGCAGATTAAGCTGATCGCTATTGCAGTAGGCCCTAAAGAGTTCCAAACACAGTCTGACATCACTTATTTTTCTATTTACATCTTATAGAACGAGGCCATTAGCATGACCAAAAAGCGATGGCCTAACAAATTAGCAGTGAAAGATTAAATCATTTGTCTTACAGACTTAGAAAACATCTTCAGACAAGTTTCATTGGGTTTGTGCACATGCTGTTTGTGTCAAGTGATGTCCATGTATGGAACTCTTTCCTAAATTGCTATACTTGACCACATAGGCTACCTGGCTTCGAACATGACACATCAGAGTTGGGCACTTTTGAGAATGAAGGAATTCACTATGACGAGGAGTTGTAAAAAAATTCTAAGTCCAAACTGACTACCTAGTGCAGCCAGCCATGTGTATATGGGCTTAAGGTGGGAGAATATTCTAAGTCCTAACCAAGTACCCTGTTGTCATGTACTCGGGCATGGATAAGGAGTCAAGGTGCCTTTGGAGTTCAAAGGAACGCACAACAAATAGGAATTGTTGAGGGAAATTATTCCACATTTTAAGTCCCAATGGACTATCCTGTAGCTGGTTACCCAGATACAAAGTCGTAGCACATTGAGGACATATTTACCGTGGGTAGGTAGTCAACCATGGCTCTGTAGCCGGCTACAAGTTGGGATGCTTGAGTTGCAAAGTATTTTGTAATTGTGCCTTAATTGTTAATGTTGTTACTTCATTTTATTATGCAGATGCAACAACTAAGGGAATTTGTACGTGTATTGTAGTATAGTGCTATGGGGCGTGGATGTGGCTAGAATATATTTCATCTAGATGTTAAGTCAAGAGATTGCCCAAACCAGATAAGGATCTGTGCAATGTCGATTTCAACCACAACGAACCCACTGTTTGCCTGTACTAAGTGCAACAGTCGTCACCCCTTTGAGGAGCTTTCGCAAGGGCAGCAACTGTGTAAGGTACAATGGAAAACTACTCTTCACTTTAGTGCAAAAAGCTTTCTTACCCTTTCATCTGGAACTATTACATCTGGCATATTTGAAATTAAGTACAAAGTAATGAACAAGAGATGCTAACAGTTCATTTATATGAACATTTAAGCATGCATTTCAGGTGTACCAAACATGTGAACCGTTGCATTGCTTTACATGTACATGTACTACTACATGTGTATCAACACAGACATCTTGATGTGTATTTAATCTGTGCTCTGAATATGATAACTTGTTTAAGTCACACTTTTTGCAGTCTCACAGTCAGAAAGTTCTAGTGCAACTTGAGGTGACAAATTATTTGAGGTTATACATTATGCATTTGAATTATGCAGCATGGTTGGAAGATTTATGGATGGCATTTTCATACTGAAGCATTTTTTTGTGTCAAAGGACTGCAGAGGTTCCTATCCAGTGGTGAAATGCACTTACTGCAGGGCAGAGTTTCAGCAAGAGAAGTATGTAATTGTAAAACTTCTAGCTTTATGTACCTGGGATTTTTAAATACAAATACACTGTAGTGTGATGCACCATACCACATGATACAAGTATGGTACGTGAAAGTGCCAATCTTTGCTTTACAGACTTGGCAATTTTTCTGTCCAAGTTGGCACTGCATTCAAATCCTCTAATAGTAATGGAAAGTTTAGAAATCACATTTTGTGGTACATTCTGCATCTTGGATGATACATGTATGTATTTGATGCATGAATTTGTGTAACGTGACTATCGTTTTTTTTTGGCAGAACTAATATCACATGTAGTTTCTTGATTTTATTTTCTTTCCCCCCAGTAAAAGCAGCACAAATACTATCTGCAAGAAATGTGCACAAAATGTCAAGCTCTACGGCACTGTAAGTTCAGGGTTTTCCAGCGAATGTCTTGTATTTGATTTAGCATATGGACATCAGTCTGTAATTTCTCACCTATAGTGTATGAAATAAATGAAACTGACCTTCATAATGACAGAATTTGTCTTTCTAGTGCAAATCTGGTCTTATAATGTGAGCAGTGACAGGTATTCTGTTTCAAGATGGGCGTTTTGCCTCTTGTTTAGATTTGAAGCAAGGTTTTCATTGTAACAGCCACTTTTCATTAGCTGCAGTCCATTACTTTTTGGGGTTTTGATGACATCAAAGAAGTAGTGAAATTTGTGTCATGTACATGTATGTCAAAACCCTCACAGGTACTAGCTTTTTTACAGTCACATTTGTCTTTCATTTAAAAAGACAATATTGAATAAGAACATTTTGCAAAATTTCATATCAAGACAACTTGTTTTTTAGGTATTGCAAACACAGCACTCACAGCAGTGCACTACATGTTCCTGGATTCCCCCCCCCCATGCTTAAAATGAAGACAAAACCCTCCCTTGCATGCATAAAACTGCTCATTGATATAATCTATGTCAAATAATCTCAGAAAACGACCCTTTTTAACTGTTCGTGTCAGGTCCTGTCCATTCAGGAAATAACTTTTTTGCAAAATACCAATGAACAGAAAAACAAGTTCTGAAAATGAAAGTATAGATGCTAATTAAAACAGGTGACACCAATTTTTTAATGTTACTTTTTCCTTTGTCTGTAGCCAAAGCCATGTGAATACTGCAATGTAATCGCTGCTTTTATTGGAAATAAATGTCAACGTTGTGCCAACTCGGAAAAGAAGTATGGTCCTCCACACACATGTGAACAGTGCAAGCAGAAATGTGGATTTGATAGGAAAGAAGAGAGAAAGAAGGTAAGTTCTTGATTGATGGTTAATTTATTATAAATAAACGATGGCATTAGATTAAACTTAACTTGCAAGTGTCTTTTACTAGGCACTGGACCAAATCCATCGAAATCCAACACTCCCTGTGTATTCCACATTTGCTAAATTGTCAACCGCTGACGTAATTGTCTTTGTTTATAGACCTTTTACACACGGCTTACATGACATTATCATCATGGCAACATGTACTGAATGCCTCCTGGACAAAATCAATCATAAACTAACGTTTTTTCACCTCAGCCTTCCTAGATTGAGTCCATCAAAATCTACTAAATAGTTGAAAATGATTTTGATGGATTCAGGCTTAAAATAGTTTCTCTGCATGGTCTTGAGTTATAGTATTTGGAGTTTATGGCCGGGCTTACCTTAATAATGTTACATTTCACATTTGTATCTATTTCCATGGTGTTTATATTTATTCAAATTCTCAGGAACATTTGTAACTGGCAGGTTGTTTTCAACCACTACATTATTCATTTTGACCCCCAAATCCGTTTGTGCAGTCTGACTTTTGAAATGAGAAGCATCTTAATAACCAATAATTTAATCATAATTATGGACATTTATGTGTAGCAAATTCTGCACTTGCACCTCAGGTGGATGGAAAACTTCTGTGTTGGTTATGCACACTTTCCTACAAAAGAGTTCTTCAGAAAGCTAAGAAGCGTAAATATGAGCTTGTCAGCAGCCACCATCGTAGTTCCTCACAGCCCTCAAAGGAAGCAAACAACGGAGAATCTGCCAAACCAGATGACAAGTTAGAAAAGTTAAATAGCAGGTCAGTAAATCATAGGAGGTCGTGTTCAGCATGAGAAAATTTCCTCATTTGGTTATTAGTAGTGTTGATTCTGACAGTAAGGTACAACAGTAAAACAATGAGAATATCCGAAAGTTCTCTTAATCACTGTTGGTATTGTCAGAAAAATTTTATGCACACTAGTTGTTTTGATTAACATATTTTTTGTGCCATTGCAAATGATTGTACAAAGTGAGACTTGAGGAACTTGCTTGAAACTTTTCAGACATACCCCTGATGAGTATCATTATGTTCAGTTGCACTTACCCTCAATCTTGGATAAATTTCTCACTTTGTATGGTTGTACTCTCCTACTTTCCAGAAATGTATATTGCTTGAAATACATCAATAAAGGAAACAAATTAATCCAACATAAAGCCAGAATGAAATGGTGCCCAAGCTTTGCCCCAAAATTAATATTTGATTCCGTGAAATGTCAATCTAAAGTTCAGTGTGAGGTTGCCACAAATCGGCCATTTGTTGAAGTGCATTGTGGGGAAAGGCAGACATATTCTGTGTGCCAGCTGTGTGTGGAGAACTTTAATTACTCCAGATTTTTTGCTTAAGAAAGAAGATTAATTAAAATATTTCATGTAGCAGTTTTAATTAGTCCTTTCTTCTTTCCTTTGTGTGGAAGGTCCCAATCTATCAAAAATTCACACAGGTTTTCAAGTGATGTAAACTCAAATGCAAGTCATGGCGAGGCATGTTTTTTGTTGACCACAAACTTAAAAATGGCCTTTCTGTGGCAATCTCTTGGTGGCTTACCGTAATGTGACTTGCCCCTGTTTCCGTGTGCCATTCATAATTGTAGGTCATCATCAAATGACAATGACACTAAGAGAGTGAAGTCAGACTACTCTAGCAATGGTGTACTTCCATCATCAGTGTAAGTGGAGTTTGATCAGTCATCTGGAATTTTCAGCAAAATAGGATCTATTGCAGGAAATATCCCACTTGCAACTTGTCCTCTGCAAATGCTACATATATGTATGCATGTAAACTGGTTATGAACAAATTGGTTTATATGGAAAGACCTCTATTTTGTCAGAAAAAAACATGCATGTATGAGCATGAATACAGGATGTAGTAACATGCAACATAAAGTGCCATTGTAAGGAATATGTTGAGGGAAAGGGGGGTAGATATTCAGGGAGAACAATAATAGGCTGGTAACTATCCAGAAAATACATTCTATGATTTCTGTTCATAAAGCAAACTTGTAATTGTAAACTCCATTATCCTTTTCAATTAACTGCATGAACTGTAACAAGCTACCTCGTACAACAGGCATCGTTTTCCAAACTGAAAGAAATTGCAAACCTTATTCTCTCAGCAGAAAACTATCACTCCAAGATGCGTCAAATTGCAGAGTATTGTCATGTTTTCCAATAATTTCGCATCCTGTGTTTTTCTTTAGGAACAAATCAGATTTAATGTTTGTGGATCCTGGCAATACTGATCATATGGTAGCCATGACTCAACTTCGGGAGCAGATTGCATCTCTTAAGAAGCTCTTGGCAGAAAAGGAGAAGATCATCTTAGAGAGAGATAAAAAGGTTAGTTTGAAAAACACTTGCTGCACACCCCAACCCTTGTCTTTAATTGTTTTTGGACTGCATTTATGATTGTATTGATTTTTTAAATTGTCTGATGTTATCATCCTGTTAGATAACTGAATTACGAGCAACTCACATGCAGATTGAGAAAGAATTGAGAAACAAGCTTGCAGTTCTTCAGAAACAACATGGTGAAACCATGGAAGATGTCCAGGTACCTGACGTCCTTTTGCTCCTATCATTATGTTTATTTACCTCCAATTAGTGAAGATTTTTCAGTTTCTTTTCTCTCTTTAAGATGAAAGACTGAAGGAGAGCAGGGGACATGTTTAAAGATGTAGAGTATAATGGACTGGATCAGTTGATGTATTTGTACCAACAAATATCTTTCTGGGTCTCTTAAGCTAGTCAGACTTATACATGTATGGTCAGTAGAGGGATATATTTGAACTGAAAAAAGGACTGTGCAACCTGAAATTTTTTGTAAGATGCTGTATTTTATTTACTATGTGCAGGCCAAGAACCGTGCACTTGCCAAACAGGTTTCAATGATGTGTAAAACAAAGCCAGAAAAGACTGATGCAAAGATACAAGGACAAGGCCCTGTTTTATGATGATGGATCCAGCTTGCAGTCTAGTAAGTCTAATTAGAAACAGTGTCAGTGATTTCAAGGATGGATTTTTGCCGGGGAAATGTAAATCAAGTTTTAGTTGTTCGCGATACCCGCTTAAGACGTCTGCACTAGTAAGCGGGAGGACGTGGGTTCAAGTTCCACCCGAGAATGCTTGTGGTTTGTTCACAAGCCTTCGGGGCATAAACTGAGCATACAGTGTTAAAATACACGTCGGGCAGGGCAAAATTCCAAAACTAAGTGTCAGTGATGTTAGTTTTGAAAAAGGTTTGAATTGCTCTGTTTTAGAATGATCTTATTCAAACTACTGAAATCTTCTCTCATTATTTTGTTGCAGGATTAGTAATGGTAAAGTTGATGACTACTGTGAGCTCCATGTTTGATAACTCCTTGTCGTTAGCTCATCCTGTGACTAGTCTGTCTCAAGCCTGCATTACTGCATCTTCTTGTTCACCACTCTTTCAGGACATTACACATTTATATTCTTATTTTAACATTAATAATTTTAAGTATGTACATGTAAATACAAGTTGTATAGAACTTTTTTACATTTCTCCTAAGTGTTTTTATATTTTTCAACATGTCACTCAGTTGTTTTAGAAAACATGTTTACATACTCCGTGTGTGGCCATTGTATATAATTGTAATGCAACACAAAAAACCAGAAGTCACTTATGCTGCGTGTACAGATTTTTCATTTTACAAGCCTTCTCCAATGAAGGGCCAATAGGCAAAGAGAAAATTAAAAATGCAAGTCTATCACAATCTATTTTTCTTGTCTCCGAATGGGTGATAATGGTGTATGTCATGCAGCAAGCTTAATGCTTCGTTTTCAAGGGTAAATCCTCCTTCCAAGTCTTCAATTAAATTGCGATGCCTGGAACTAATTAAGTTAATGTCCATGATCCAAACATTTGTGGTGGGATACAATGAAAAATTAGTCAATAATTTGTTCATTGGGATATTGTTTGTTTGTTTTGTATTTTAAATTGCACCGAGAAAGAAAAGTTGAGTTATATTACATGCTAAGCAGTTTTCAGGAGTAAATCAATGTGAAATTAAACTGAACAATTCTATTAGGTACTGCGGAACTGGGACGTCAAATTCAGCCAATGCATTTTGTGTGAACTTTGACTGCACCCTCATCTCTGATGTAATACGTAAAGAGTCTTGACAAAAATTGTTTAAAAGTGGCACTGATATGCTGTTTCCGTTGGCTAAGGATCGAAGGGACCAGTAGCAGTGACATATTTCATGATGATGTCTTTGAGTGTTGGCATGCTGTAACATTGTCTACCCATCAACATAAGGGATGTTTGAATTCTTTTGAACTAGTCCACTTGTGGAAGTACGTGTATCTATTTGTATGGGCCACCAATGTTCCTTGCCTGTTCGTTATTTTAACTGTATACATATATATGATTTGATTTTATTTCATATGTTTTATGCATCAGTATTATTGCAGATTAAAATAGGAGTCGTTTTGAATTGGTAACTTCATAAAAGGGTTTTATTCTTCACATCCTAAGAGAACACGGATAAAGAAAAGACACAAAACAAGTGAGGAAATTGCTAGGGATGAACTAACTAAAGAACATTCAGGGAGACATTTATATTTGAAGAGGATGCAATTTGACAATTTTCCCAAATTGCATTGGCAACTTTTGGTTGATTTCAATTGGTGGAGCTAGAATTTGTGGGCCTTTCATAGCATGTGTCCATTTAGCACGGAATATTTGTTTCAGGGATGTACATGTATATGAGAATGTAGCCGTAGGGATCCATCTGCATGTCAATACTTCATTTCGCCCAAATGAGATCTAAACACCTGACAATTGTCCAAATCCAGCAATCATGGTGGCATCTGGAGGGGGAACACTCTCACAACCAGAATAGCACCACTAGCTGTGGGCAAAACGTCTGAATGTAATAGAGATGTATCATGTATCATGAAAGCTGAATTTTTGTGGTGTTGTGGGTAATATTTCAAAATGACAAAATGTTCTTGCATTGTTGTTTTGGTAACTTGATCAATGACTGTTGCCTTTACTGGAAAGTAAATGTATGTACATACAGTTTACATCACTGTACATAGGATTATGCCAGTCATACATTCTTGTGTTGGCTTGTAGCAATGTGATATGTAGTGATGGAATTACATTGTATATTCAGAAACACACCTGTGTGCTGCACAACAGTGTCTTGCTATTTCCAAGTAACTGTTGGTGTTTGCCAAAACACACAAAAGAATATAGCCAGTTCATTGACGATGTTTTTGAGATTAACATTTGAAAAATTTCAGCTTTGTCACACTCGCTACAGATTACACCCTAATACAAGGACTGTAAGTTCTTTGTTGGGGCTTGAAGGGCAGCCATACCAACAGGGTGTAAACGACTCCTTTGTGGCTTGAGTGGTTTCACTGTCATAAGAGAGCCATTTACCGCAGCCCTGCTTGGTGAGCAAAATAACTGTTCATAAGTTGGGCAAAAAGTGGCTTTTTTAAAATGTTTTCAGGTGATAATGGTAGGAACAGAGGACACAACACGAAGGCTGTTGTCATGAAACGTTTGCTGCATCTAGGACTTAAGCGGGTACTTTGTTTAAAATCAGACGTTTCAATTAATTTGGCCGAATATATAACAGTAGTAGGCCTGCATGTGCGTCAGGCATGGCACCGAGCCAAAATGCCCAAGTACTCCTGAACAGCATGCAGATTTTTTCCGCGGGTTGGTGCGTCAAAAGCAGGAATTGTGCGTGCGTATTTCTCTTAGGATGGTTGGGGCAATTAACATTAATGGGTGGACGAACACCCCCAGTCCGCGAGAGAAAGACAGATGGCTACAACTGGGTTCTTGTACGCGTTCTGTGTGTGCAAAGACCATATACTTTGGAATAAATTCGTTGCGCGTACTCCGCGTCAAACGCGCATATACTTGTGCGCTTATGTGGTGAGTTGGTACCATTGAGACCCAACGGAACGCCGTTCCCCCCAAGGGTGCATTCTGCGCGCATGTTTGTATTTCTGCGCGCAAACTCAATATTTTGTGATCCCACGGGATTTTTACAATAAGACAGGCCATAATCAGAAGGCGTCCAGTTCGGGGTATTTTTTTCACTAAAAGCCCCAAATTTCGGACAAAAAATTCATACACGCAGACTTCTGAGCTGCCTGAAAAGCAATGTTGTTTTACGTGTCCCTCCGAGTGGAACAAAAGAGGGCATGTTTGCAAATGAAATTAACGGTCCTTTGGTACCAGTCATAGAGTTTTACTATTGAGAAAACAGTGCAAAATCGGACCAAAATAGCGTGAAGAGGTTGGCCTCTCTTGTTTTGCACTGGAAATTCAAAATTATAGCCTGGAGATCACTTTTCGTTTCAATTTTATGAGGGTTAGCCACGAAATTCTTTTTATTTGCCTTTTCCCGAAGATACCGCAAAAATAGTAGTAAAATTATGCGTTCAGCTATGAATGTAGCAGCCCACCTCTATCCAAAATAGGCCAGCAATTTGGGGCTTTTTGTGAAAGCAATACCCCAAACTGGATCAGTCCCAAATTTGGGATTTCTAGAAATATTTCTATGATCTCTCCTGATTATGGCATGTCTTATTATAGAAACCCCATGGGATCACAAAATATTTATGAGCTTTCGCGCAGAAATACAAACATTTGGTGGAATGCACCTTTAGTAAAGCTCTATGACTCATGGTACCAAAGGGTGCACTGAACCAATTCATGCTCCATTGAAAATAGTGTAAAACCAACCAAGTTTGGAGCCCCGTACGTGGCAGGCAACTAAAGTCCCTGAGGCATCTCAAACAAAAAACAGTGTGTTGTTTGGTCCTTCGGATTTCATTTGATTTTCAATTTTTAGTAGGTTAACCAATGAATTTTTTAATTATACGCCAAAAAATAAACTCGCCTCCAAAAAGTGAATGTTCCCAAGTCCTCTCAGCGGCCATTTTCAAATGACATCCCTCACCTTCCTTGGGCTCTCCTGACAAATTTTCAATCACATTTTTGTCTGCTTTGCCCCCCAGATGGGTGCCCCTGAATAAAAAGAACTGATCCCGGGTCACACTGACACAATCCCACCATTTCTTGGCCCAAACAGACCCCTCTTTTCAAAAGTGCGTCTCCGCTTGGCGGAGAATTTCCCCTGAATTGGGGCACTGCTCCCCAAAAGGACCATTAATTTCATTTACAAACGCGCCCTCTTTTGTTCTGCTCGGAGAGACACAACAAAATTGCTTTTCAGGCCGAGTTGCACGGAAGCTCAGAAGTCTGCATGTATGCAGCCATGATTATACTTCGCTAAACTCGGAGAGACTCACCTCGTAGATTGCCCCTCGTGATGCAGTCTGCTCCACCTTTGAAGTAATGGTATCGTCTTCCATTCACATTCAAATTTAAGTCAGTGCCCAGGTTCAGGCCAATGCACCCTGACTCCACCTTGTAACGCTGTCCTTGTTTCTTGTGGCGCAGTCTGATAAGTCGTGATTAAAATCTCTCCGCTTTTTTCAATATGGAAGTTAAGAGAACTCGTTCACGTTCATCATCTTCATCAGCTCCTGCAACATCCCCAGTTTCTCGTCCTTCAGATGATGATGAATCTATGGAAATTCTAGCCAAGGCAACTAAAGAGATTCTGCCAGATGAAGAGGACAGGAATGGCTCTCTCTGCAGGTTTGACCTCGCCAGGGTCGCTCCTGCCGCAAAGAGAAGCTCACAAGTGTCTACCTCGCCATTGGTGGCACCTAATGTTGAGCGTGGGGTCGGGCCGCCATACCCGGTCCCACATGTAACATCGAGCCATAGCAGCAGTACTTACCCCGGGCAACCATATCCAGTGCAACAGCCGAGCACCCAACCCAGCATCGGAAGCTGCCATGTTCCTACCCATGCCCTGCCAACGCCCATTTCAACTTTCGCGCCATTCGGCAATATGTGGAACAATATACCTATGCAGCCTCACGTTCCTATGTATGCCGCTAGGGGACCCGGCCTGCTACAAACGGGCGGTACTCAACCAACCCTGTGTTTCCTTATGGTATGTGTGTTCCTTGGATGGAGCCCATGCAACAGGAATATGTGCCTGCTCATCCTGCTCAGCATCGTTTACTCCGACGAGTGCATCAGACTCCTTTCGCAACCCTCATCGTAAAGACACGGGTACGCCTTTATCTGATAAAGTGCTAGATTGGTGGAAGTATCTTAGAACGAGTAAGCTGTCTCCAGACGACCTTAAAGAGGAACTAAAGTCTCATGTGGTAACAGTTGATCAAGTAGGCCACTTTGAACCTCCAGAATTGCCAACTGGGATTAAGAAGGTCTTCAAGCAAGCTAATTCGTCCGTTGTTTCAGGGGACGACCGTTTTAAGTCGGCCCATGGACATGTTTGAAGTCAGCTTTGCCACTTCTTCATCTGTTTGATGCTATGGTGGATACAGAGTGCCCTGACTCAGTAAGTAAAAATCTTGTTGCTGAACATTTGACTTCAGCTTTGATGCTACTGGGTTGGGCAAGCCAGAATTTGGCTATGGCACGTCAACACCTTTTTGATGAGATTGTTGATAAGCGTTTTGATGTCCTTCGCAAAAATTCCCCATCCATGAGTGAACTGTTTTGTTCTTCGATTATGAAAGACATCGAAGAGACTGAGAAAGCGAATAAATTAGCGACAAAGGTGACGAAGGGCTTTTCTACAACCCAGAAGGAGAAGCGGTTTGCGCCGTACCGTCATGCAATGGCACGTTCGCAGAGCAGGGGACGTCGTGGTGCCTTCAGCCGCAGTTTCTTTCGCAACACGTAGCTTTCGCTCGTTCGAGCAGCAGAGTTAAAAAAAACTAAGCGATAAACCACTCCGTCCACAGGACGGGCGCCTTCAATATTTTCTTCATCAATGGTTTTCAGTGACTCGGGACCCATGGGTATTAGAGAGCATCTAAGGGTATCATCTCGAGCTTCTCCAGACACCGGTGCAACATCACATTCCGGTAACAGAGATACAAAACCAGGCACAGAAAGCATCTATGTCAGCAGAAATAGAGTTAATGCTGGAAAAGGGAGCAAATACCAAAGAAAAACAAGTTGCAGGTCAGTTCATTTCTCCTGTGTTCCTCATTCCAAAGAAAAATGGAGATCCAGGCCTAACTTCAATTTACGGCCCCTGAACAGATTTATTCAGTATCATTACTTCAAGATGAAGGGCCTAACAAGTGTAAAAAGTTTGCTGCAACCGCACGATTACCTAGCCTCCACAGATCTGAAGAATGCTTATTTTTTGGTACCGATACATCCGCTTCAACGCAAATTTCTCCGGTTTGTTTGGTTAGGACAGATTTTCCAGTTTACGTGCCTACCGTTTGGCCTGTCCAGTTCTCCTCGGGCATTTACAAAAATTCTAACACCCGTCACAGCATTCCTTCGCCAGGAGGAAATCCGTTGTGTTCTACCAGGACGATATTGTAGTGTTAGAAGCTGCACTCAAAGTATGCAGAAAGAATGTGCAACGGACTCTTCTGCTTCTACAGAGTCTAGGCTTTGTGATAAATTTTTGTAAGTCTCATCTGGAGCCTACCAGCAGAGAACTTGTTTACTTGGGGTTCGTCATAAACTCCGAGCACATGACACTATCCCTTACACAAGAAAAGTCGGACAAAATTGTATCTCACTGCCATCAAGTTCAGCAGTTCAACGACCTCACCGTTCGCGATATAGCGAGTCTTATAGGCCATATGTCATCAACCATTCAAACGGTGCTTCCAGCGCCTCTTTTTTATCGTTGCCTGCAGAACGACCAGAACTGCGTTCTTCAGAAGAACAGGTCCTACGAGTCGACAACAATTCTTTCGGCAGATTCGAAGGAGGAACGTCAGTGGTGGATAGACTCCATTCACGCTTGGAATGGTCACTGATTTGTTCAGGACATCTCCGACCTTCATCTCCAAACAGATGCATCGCTGGTGGGATGGGGTGCGTGCCTCGGCGAGACCCAAACTGGAGGTCGCTGGATGCGCCAAGAACAGTTCAGTCACATCAATTATTTGGAACTTCTGGCAGTGTGGTATGCGCTCAAGTGGCCTGTTGCAGCAACAAACACGTTCGGGTGCACACGGACAGCACTTCGACAGGGGCATATATTTCTCACAAGGGAGGAACACACAACCAACGGTTGCCACGTCTGGCGGTACAGATTTGGGTTTGGTGTCTTCGTCGGGGCATAGTGATTTCGGCAGAGCATCTTCCAGGGTCGCAGAGTGCCAGGGCGGACATGATGTCGAGACAGTTCAATGACAGTGTCGAATTGTGTCTTCTTCCTCAAATCTTCCGGAAGATCATGGACAGCTTTGCGTTACAACCAGAAGTCGACCTATTTGCAACCAGGTTAAACACCCAACTTCAGAAGTTTGTCTCGTGGACACCCAATCCCTCTGCTTGGGCCGTAGACGCTTGATGCTGACCTGGACCGACATATTAGGTTACACGTTTCCCCTGTTTATACTGTTAGCCAGATGCCTTCAGAAAGTGAGCAGAGACAGAGCAGAAGTAGTTCTGATAGCTCCCGTCTGGAAGGCGCAACCTTGTAATTGGTACCCGTTACTATTGCAACTGACTATTGGCAGCCCTCTCCTCCTGCCAAGGCGCTCAGATCTTCTACACCTACCGCAAAACTTGGAACAACACCCACTAGCACACAAGATGCAACTAGCCGCTTGGAGGTTATCCGGTATACCATGGCAACAGGAGGAATTCCACCTAACGTGTTCGACACAATTTTGTCATCCTGGAGGCAGAATACTCACAAACAGTTCAATTCGACATGGAAATGCTGGTGCAGCTAGTGTTCTAAATGGAAAGTTGATCCTGTTCAGGCATTTGTAGCCAAGGTGTTATCCTTTTTTACAGGAGTTGTTTGATATGGTCTCCAATACAGGACGTTCAATGTTTACCGTTCTGCTATTTCATCTACACATTATTTTGTTGATAGGAAACCCATTCGTCAACACCATTTAATAACCAGATTAATTTAATTAATTAAATTAATTTAATTTAAGACCTCCTAAACCGAGGTATGATACTACCTGGGATGTCGGTGTTGTTTTGAGATATTTATACAAACTCCCTGACAACCGTCGTCTCAATATCATACAGCTTTCGCAGAAATTGGCCATGTTAATAGCCCTTGTAACAGCTGGGAGATGTTCATCTTTGACAGCTTTAGACATCTCCTTCTAAAAAGAGAACAGGATAGTACTTGTGTGTTCTGTCTACAAAAGTTAGCCAAGTGTGCTTCAGTGCAGCGGCCAAGTAGTTCTCCGTAAGTACCCTACTAGCAGGAAGTTTTGTGTAGTCAGGGCGCTGGATGAATACCTGGATCGCACGAGTTCTCTGTGGGGTTCTGGGAGTACAAAATTCACACAACATTTCATTTCTTATGGAAAACCGTATCACCCAGTTGTGTCATCAACCATTGCGCGCTGGTTGAAATCTAACATGGCAGTGGCTGGTATTGACACCTCGTGCTATAAAGCACACTCTACTAGGAGTGCATCATCCTCAGCAGCAAAACGTGCTGGTGTTACAATGGGTGACATTCTGACAGCAGATTGGTCTTCATCGAAGACGTTTGCAACCTTTTACTGCAGACATCCTGACAAGACGATCTACGATCAAGGAGTGCTGGCGTCGGCTTAGATTGCAGATGTGCTTTGAAGTCTACGAGGTGAGTCTCTCCGAGATTAGCGAAATATAATTCCCTAATTATGTAAAGTTTAATTGCCTGAAATATAATTAGAATTGTATGAGATGATGGAGGAGAGACTCAACTCCCTCCCTCTTTTATTCTTTCTCCTTTTGCTACACGCAAAGTTTTTATTACCCTTCCCTAGATCCAATCTAACCCGTCGCCAGTCCTGATCTGATGCAGCGATTCAAGCTTCAAAGAGAACGTTACAAGGTGGAGTCAGGGTGCACTGGCCTGAACCTGGGCACTGACTTAAATGTGAATGTGAATTGAAGACGATACCATTACTTCTAAGGTGGATCAGACTACATCACGAGGGGCAATCTACGAGGTGAGTCTCTCCTCCCTTATCTCATATAATTCTAATTATATTTCAGGTAATTAACCTTTACATAATTAGGGAATTTTGTTTTGTCTTGGGGGAAAATCGGTCGGTTGAGGATGTTTTATAATAGGAAAGTAAAACCCGATATTTGCCTTCGAACTAAAGTTTCTGAATGACCACGAAATACGAGCGTTTCACAACAGTGCACCTCCAAAATTTGTAACGTGTTGGCCAATCACAATGCGCGAATCTGTCGACCCAATGCACGTGTGGAAATGTTAATCGCCAGTATTGATCGAGCTTGCTGTTAACCACGCCCATGATAATAATTGCCCCTCGCCCACCAACGGGGAAAAAATCACGAGCCGCCGGCGCGCGCATATTCAGCTCCAGCTCTGGCCGCATCATTGTGATAGCGCCCTCATTTTCAACCAACGTTGTTGGTATCTCCAGTTAAGTTGTTACCGCGCCGCCAACGCCAGCGCCACACTCGATTCGACTGGGGCTAATGGAGGCCACTTGCGTTGCTTAGATAGCGGCGACAACCAACGGTAGGAATTAACCTTAACCATGTTCACGTTTGTCTTTTCTTTGGCTTGCTTGGTTTCAGCAGCTATGTTCATATGAAGGTACATTCTAGGACAGTTGACTAGACCGTTTGTAAATGTTTTTGACAAATTGAGTATTTGATTTTGAAAAGTAGGCCTAGGCCCTACATCCCTACATGTATTTAGAAATTCACCCGTGCTCATGGAAACGGGTCAACCCGGCAATTATGATTTTGATGGCCACACATTACGAGTCAACTCGTCACGGGCACCAGTGTGTATACATAATGTCGTTGGGATTGAATCAATCGCAACAACTGCTTGAGTGAATTTGCAAAATAGCATAAAAATGAAAGAGCTTGTAAAGACTGAAAGAGTCCTGGGAAAGAGTTCCATATACATGTATGGACAACAGTAATTTTCCCTTAAAAACTTGTAACAGCCATTAGAAAGTGATAACATGTCCTAAAAAGTGAAATTTAGTTTGGAAAATTCCGAAGCATTTACATGTAGTTAGAAAAACATAGGCTTTTTCAGACAAGTCTCAAAGGTTTGTACACAGGGGCATCAAGTGTTGTCTGGATATAGAAGTCTTTCCAAGTTCCGTATCTGGCCACTCTGATTCTCAAGTGTCATAAAAAAAAATCAGGCTTCAAGGTGAGATGAAAGTTGTCAATAATAATATGGTAGGCCTATGTGAGAATTTGGGTTTGGAGGATTGATGTGGAACACTTTCCTTTCTGTTTTTTTATCCTATGCCTACGTCCATCAAGGCAATTGTGTCATCTACATTGTGAATGTTGTGCTAAATTTAATCCAGATTATGAGAAACATGATTAAGTTTTGTGTCAGTAAAAAGCAATAGACATGTACATGTAAAACCAATCCTGGTACGGTGGAGATGTACATTGCTTAAACTTGGGATGTTGGACAACTCGACCATTTACCAACACAACTCAGGACAAGTCAACCAACTCGACTAGTGGGGAGACAACTTGATATTTTACATGCACCAAGTCATCTTTTAAGACAACTCGACTGTGCAAGGCATGAAGATTATGGAGATTATGGCAGTAAAGACAGATTGCTTATCAAATGTGCTTGGGCAAACTTCCGTGTGTTATATTGCGTTGTGACTCAACTCACCGGGCATAACATGCGTAAAGGCTCTGGGATCTGATGATGCAGCATGCACAGGACCATTGGCTGACGCGTCAGCCTCCCTAACTAGCACGGTGTGTGGCCGTGATGGAGATATGGCATGCACAGTGGTCAGTGGTGTAGCACACCATCCACATTGCAGCACCTCGGCCGCACCGATGATCTAGTCTCTTTACCAGTGTGGGAGATGGTAAATCTGACCCTCCCAATCCCTACTCTTTTTTTAATTTGGAGAAAAGGTGTTGGCAAAGTTACTGTAAAGTTCATACACACTCATCATACATGTAAGTCTCAATCAGTGACTCGTCCCAACACTCAACAGTCAAGCTGTCTGTCCATTTGAGGCACAGATTGGGGCTGAGTCAATTCGAATAATTCACTATTCGAATTTGAGGCACAGATTGGGGCTGAGTCAATTCGAATAATTCACTATTCGAATATTCAACTTACAATTTGATCAAATATTCAGTCATACCAACTGGCAGATATGTTCATGAATAAACCATATACATGTACAAAATCAGTTGCAGTAATGCACACAAATGTACATTATAATCAATGTGATAGCTTCTCAACATCGAGGAGTATCGATTTAGCCTTGATTTAGCAAGATATAAGAGATGAACAATAAGTTTCTTGCCGTGTTAAAAATTTCTATTCCTTTCAAATTGTTCACTGAATAATTTACTTTTTGAATTGAAAGATTTTGCCGCTTTTCATTTGAATCTGCTTGAAATAATCCACCATAGTGCAGTTGTTTCCATTTAAAACAAAGAAAACTTTTCCCTTTTCATGAATTTTGCATTCAAGTATTCAAATTGGGAAAATAGTATATGAATAGATAAGACTTGAACGTTTTCATGGCGAAAGAACTGTATGAGTGAAATGATCAGAACCACACATACTCAAGAAAGAGATTTTTCCATGGTGTAACCGCAGTCGTTTTACTCAAATATTTGAATATTCAATAATTGATCAAATATTCGGTCACTGGGATCTTTGGCGCAGCCCTAGCACGGATGGTCGAGTTGCCCAACAATCGAGTTGTCCCACTAGTCGAGTTGTCTCAACGGTTGAGTTTTCCTAAGTTGAGTTGGCAAACGGTCCAGTTGCCCGAGCTCTGGCCTATGGAGATATCCACATTATTGCTAAAGCAGCCTGACTGTTGTTAGTATATAAAGATGTGTGGACAAGGTGCTAACCGCCCTGACCGTGCATGGAGAATTAATGTTCTGCCCTTGCAAAAAAAGAAAGTAAGTAGAACACACAGAACAAAAAGAATGCATGAGGCAGTCATGGCACATTCCAACAAGGGCACTGAACTGTGGTATGATTCATGCAACAGACTTCTTATTTCGCTAAATTGAATGCCTAGTTAATTACCTGGGCAGTATCTTTCCTTTTATAGCTCAACCAGTTTGCTATGAAATAAACTGCCTTAAAACGAATCTGTAAGCCAGTGAGTCTTCTAACAGATGAGGCAACTAAGACCTCCATATACGAGTACATCAGACATGTCAGATGACTTCCTGACAAGCAACCAGATTTGTTGATCCAGCATGCAAATGAATAAGCCAACCTTTGGTGTAACTACAGATGACTTCGACTAATCATACATATTTTAGCAAAAAGACCCAAACTGATGAATATCTACAAATTTTGCCCAGCACAGGTCTAAAGCAAAAACTAGGTTAAAACTGTCATGCTGTTTTGTTTTTGTTTTCATTCACTTTAGATCAGTGCTTATATATACAATTTTGGCATCATCATGGTGAAACTGCACGTCAAACACAGAGATGAAAGTCAGTTCTTATATGATACCACTGTCAACACAACAGTTGATGACCTGATCAAGGAATTAGTCATTATCTATAATGGAAGGCTCAAGATTGGCAGATTATGTCAAGGTGTGTATAAGTCATGCTATTTGAAAGAGAATGGTTGATCTTTTCATTCATTTCAGTAATTGCTTGGTACAGTTGAATAATTTACAGAGTGAGTGTTAAGTTCAGTGAATTTACTGATTAGAAACAAGATTCCATGATGGTACATGTATGTCTGAGGATAGTTATCAAGGAAAGCAGAGAACATGTATCATGTTAATCACAAATTACATGTCATTGACCAGAATTTTCAATTCAGGTTGTATCCTGGTAGTTTATAATGCTACAAGTTACCAAGTGTACCCTGATCAATTTTATTCTACATTCAATTTCCATTCAGAGATGAAGGAGCTATCTGAACACGGTATCAGCTTACCACCTAACATGCAAGGACTAACTGAGGAACAGATAGAGGAACTCAAATTGAAGGATGAGTGGGAAGCCAAATGTGTACCAAGTGGTGGAGCTATATTTAGCAAGGATCCAATTGGCAGGAGGAATGGTTATGGTATGAAATCAATGCATCCCTAGATACCATTGCATTATTCTTACTAATGGGCTCAATGGAAGTCTCATACAGATGTACATGTAGTGTGTTCTATGCACAAGACCCAAGAAGAGTACATTATATTGTTGCTATTGCATGTTTTCTGGGATAGTGTATTAGGAACACAACAGTTTTGTAGTGCCGCACTGTTACGCATTCATATATTTCACATGTAAAATTTTGGGCCATGAAAATGCAGTATTGGAAAAAGTGTGAGTCACTTTTCTCCCTTATTTCAGAAATAATTCCACAGTTTTTGAGACATTGAGCTGTTCTCACGCAGACTTTTATCATATTTTCCGTAATCTTTCAGAGTAGGAAAGAATTCCATATAAAGCCGCCACTTCTCACCCTGTGTGCAAACCCTATGAGACTGGCCTGAAAAAGTGTTTTTTAAACAATATCTCAATGCCTTGCTGCTAAATTTGACTTTTTAGGACATTTTCTTGCTTTCAGATGGCAAACAGGTCACTGAAAGGAAAAACTAAGTGGTGTCCATACATGGAAATCTTTCCTGAGACGATTTGGTGTCAGCACATAAAATCAATCAACAATTCATAAATATAGAAATTAACTTAAAGCATTTTATTACTGCTTACAGCTTGTAATGAAAAGATGAAGGAAGTAATCTCCAAGACAATAAGTGAGGCAACTAAAGCTGTATCCAAGGTATGTCTTATGTTTCCATTTAGACACATGTACCGGTCGCCGTGCTTTCAAAATACTGTTATGCATATGTATGACTGAACATAATAAAATGAGTCACAGATGTGCGAGGGCTGTTTTTAAGTTGAGGCCTTCAAAATGAGTCAATTTGGAGATCCGATCATAAACGTAACACAGACCTAATTCTTCTGTGGTCTTTGACACTTAAACTTATGCCAGTTTGGACTTGGCTTAGCTCAAGTTTGAATAGTATCTGACTGTTTGCATACTGAAATTTTGATTTTTCTGTGCTTCAACAGGATCTTGTAAAGAGCAATATGTACTTGACAGAGCAGACAGTGAAAGATTCATTGGATCAGTTGAGAGGAGCTGTAATGATAGTGTATCCCATGGGACTACCACCACATGATCCTATCAGAATGGAGTTTGAGAATAAAGAAGAGTTAGCTGGTACTCAGGTGAGCAGTGGAGAATGAAAAATCACTTACAAGCTAAAGTGGCTTCTATTATTTCCTAATAGTCAAAAGCACTTGCTTGACAAGATCATGCACATGTAACTATGAAACATTGCTGCGACAGGTCACTGTTCCTTGGCATGGTTGGATGGACTGTGTCCCTGGTTTTATGTTGTAGTTTGTTATCTATTTGCAAACGTTCTCTCTCTCTGTCTTTGTAGGCATCTCTTGATGTACTCGAAGAGGCTAATGCTTGCTTATGGTTCTCAGGAAAAGAAATGCAACGAGGAAAGAAGCTCTTGGATATTGTAGGGAAGAATGAAAAGACAAAGATTATTGTCAAGATACAAAAGGTAAAACTCTTGTAACAATAATCTTAAAACTTTTGCGTCACAGTGCAGCAAACATCATAGAGTCCACACAAAATGTTCAGTATAAAGGCTCTGCATGATAGCCATCTTGCATGTTATGGCAGTTCTTTGGTTCCACAAGGGAACCTCCGTTTGTGCATACCCTCTACAACTAAAAAACTGCCCCACAAGATGGCTACCACACATAGCCTATGTAGTGGTCATGCGGTAAAGTAATTATCAGTCATCACTGGTCTTGACTCTGGCCAATTCAAATATGTGGTGGCCTGCCTCACAAATGTTGCTGTATGAGGGTGTTGGGCCAACACTTCCATTGCAAGAAAATCAAGTTAAAAACAAATGATACCGAAAGTTGTTGTTTTTTTCTTCAGTGTCTTTCTTT
The DNA here is from genome assembly GCF_001949145.1 of Acanthaster planci. Next base: position 1,580,521 of record NW_019091403.1, on the reverse strand, counting down.
CCATATTTCACCTTTTATTATAATGGAAGTCACCTTGCAAGATTAAATACAGCTTCCCATAAATTTTACTTGCTTTACCTCTTAAAAATAACATTTGACATTCAGTATGGTTACACTGGTTTCTGCTGCTGAAATGGAACTACAACATAATAGATGGGCCAGGACCAATTCAGTAGCATTGGAGTCACAATAGTGCATGACTGAAGTAAGCAGCATACATGTAACTTTGGCAAACATTGAAACTATCAAAAATATTAACAAAGATTTCTGCAAGCTAATCGGTTTATCTGAACATGTATTTCCTGTTTGATACTGATTCTGGTGATTGGTTTTGTTTGTAGAAGGGACAAGGGGCTCCTGGTAGAGAACCAGTCTTCAGTCAGGATGAACAGAAAGAAATGATGGCTTATGCTTACAGGAAACAGGAAGAAATGAAGGTAATAGTTGTGTTTGTAGCAGTGGGACGTCAACCAACTTCGGTACCTTCTCTTAACATTAACAGTGATGGTATGGTACTTGTCACATGTATTTTGCAATATGCAAATACCAAATTTGTTCCTGTATCTTCTCATGTTCTTTGTGAGACTTGGTGCATGATGAATTAGGAAGCTCATCCATTCAAAACCAGCAAGCTAGATTGGAAGACTGAAGTTTTAATGGCAGGGTTGTTTTTAAATGAATAGTTTGAAGAATCATGTGTTAGCACATTTTAACATGCATATAGTATTTGTCATAGTGTTGACTTTTCACTTTTTTCTCAGTGAAATTTGGCAAGTATTAAGCATCTTACTCTGTACTCTTTATAGAAACTAGAGACTGAAATGGATGATTCTCATCTTGGGGCTGAATGGGCAGATCCAAATAGCTTGAAGCGACAGTTCCATGGACTACGAGATGTGAAATGGGGAGGCACACGCTGACGGCTCTGGGTGACATCAGTAATGTAAATATCCATGTAAATATCCACGTTTCAGGAGGAATGAATCACTTTGTCTCACAGGCAGGTAACATTCCCTCTGGTTTTATGAAAAGTGAACATTGACTTTCAAATTACATTGTAAATACTACAATGATATCTAAAATTCTTCCAATTCCCAATATGGCATGCATGTACATTAGTAAAAAGTGGGAAATTCCCATGTGTATTTGCCATATACTGAGCCCATATTGCAGTTGCCAAATGACTAATGAATCAGTGCTAATCAATCAAAGCACTGACTTCATTGAATCAGCTTTTTCAATGAAGATCATCTTTTCATTTGACATGTAAACAGCACATACACTGTACATAGGTGAAATAATTCACCTGAGAATTATGAAAAAATAAAAATACAAATCGAGTGAAGGAGACATACACTGAGATACACTGTATTTTATTTACAGTCCTAAACTATAATATAAATATCTGTATGTACAATGGAAGCATAGAATTTGTCAAGTGAAAATGACTGACTAACGATGCACAAATAACTTACACAGACAATCACCTCTGTTTGCCTTGTACATAACACCTTTTTGCACCTGTGAAATTATTTTATGCATACATTTTTAACAATATGGCTATTTCTTTTTACATGCACAGGTATGAATCTAAAATTAATTAGAAAGGATCATAAATAATGAATCATTTATTGTCTCAGTAAAAACGCCAAGGCAAAGAAAGTGGATATGTTACATTGAATAGAATCACTTCAAAAGCTGGTATTAAAATGAATACCAAAATACCAGCAGCATACCACCACAATCTATGATGCTCCAGCGTTTGTTTTGAACATTCCTTACAGTTTCACAAATAACACCACGTCCGTTACGAGATTTATTTCCTTCAAGTTGAGCAACACTTAAGTAACAACTGTTTGATGCCCACATAAATATATACATGTACACACCTCCTTGCTGATGAATGTATACATGTTCCCATTTCCAATGGCTTATTGCCATGATCGTATATATTTCCCTAATTAGTAGTATGCATAAATTATGGATTGGCAAATATTAATAATGAGGTAGGAATTTAACCAAAAACTAACATTAAATTTAAGGACAGCTTGCCATACAAAAGCATGCATTATTATACCTAATGAAAAAATACCCAGATTTGTGAATTATACAGTTGTTCAACACTGCCCAACAAAAAATCAGGCCAAGGTATTGAGCAATTCCAAACTGTTACTACATAAGTAGCCCTACCCTGATAGGTTCAGCTGTAGCTACTATATTTAATGCTGGAATACATGTGGGTAATTCCAGAAATTAGGGGTCCCATTTTTTTGTGTCCCTGTCACATTTGACATATGATTTTGTAAGCTCAGAACACATTTTCTAATTTTCAAGAGTGATGAATTAATGCAAATTACCTGTCAAACAAATACATGTAGTAATAGTTTGAAGTCAATTCTGGAGATATTTCCATGTCAATTAACAAAGGTAAGATTAACAGGGACACAAAGAGTCATACGTTTGGACCCCTAATTTCTGGAATTACCCACATACATTTAGCTCTTAAACTGCAGCTGACTCTTGTCTCTGCCAACCCAACATATGAAATTGAATTTTTGTTGACAAATGGGGCAATTACTTCTCATTCAGTTAAGAATACAATGTATGTCATTTGAAGCATTCATTACAGGGACATACGGCCCAGTGGTTAGGCCCTGTAGCCTCAATTAAAAGGTTGGGGGTTCAAATCCCGTCAGATGGTTGTAAGTGTTGTGACTTTAGGTAAGTCACTTTACCCCTACATGCCTCTTTCCACCCAGGAGTAAGTGGGTACCTACATTGTATGAGGGCAGATATAGCCATCTGTGACTGGAATGGTGGCATCAGGCTAGTATACTCTCCAGGGAGCTGAGATGCTCTTAGAAATGTTCAGATGTGGAGAGACCTTCCAGTTAGAATAATGATAATATATTGGTGCCTTTGAATGACAGATTCTGTAAGATAAGTGCTGTTATTATCTGTTCACATATTTTGTTTGAACATTCTAAGAGTTGTTAATACATGGGAAAAATTTGACAATTTATGGGCCTCTTTAAGTACTGTTCCCTAGAATTTTTTAGCACAATTCCAATGCAACATACAGTAACTTGGAGATGTAAATTTACAAATATTCAAAAAAGTTTGCGTACATGAGATGTTTGGATTCCCACAAGGAATTTCCATTCATGTTGCATTTCATGATCAGTACAATAACCAGAGAACATTTTGAAACAGTGATACTGTTTACAGGAAAAAGGATAAGTTAATTGCTAGAACATTGTGTTCAAGAATGATTTAATCAGTACATTGAACTTCCTGAGATAAATGAACATACTTAAATCTCTCACATTGCATATTTTGTCAGCGTGTGCAATTATTACTAGAGTCAAAAAGGGTAACACAAATAATGTACCAGTACCGAAAAGGTGCAACACATAATAGTGTAGAACTCAATAAAGATACATGTACTTGAAAATATTTCAGTCAATTCTTGTAAAATTTAGAGCGTAGATTTGGAAAATGAATACAATTGCATGCCTTGGAAGTCGTACATACACTGAGGGTTGGTGTAAACCTGTCAGGGGGAGGCTTGTCATCCCCTAGTTATACTCAAAGCAAATATCCCCTTGCATGTAAGTTTTGCCAAGTGTAACACAAATTAACATGTACAATGTACATGTCCATTGTTCTGATTCCTTCAAGGTACAGATTTATGAAAGTGTAGTACATTATTAATCTTTAAACCCTAATGCTTGTAACACAGGTAGGCATTATTTAGTAGATAACAGCATTCTAATTAGTTGTTTGCATTACAAGTTTATACCCAATAAGACTCGAGACAGAAATTCCAATATTGACCTATGTTAAATAAACATTTAAGGAAAAAGAGTAAATACTCAAAGCAGGATTTTGACATTTACAATACTAGTGTATAATAAGGTTCATACCAGTACATTACAACCTTTGGACCACTAACATTTGCACTACTGTACTCATATACATATATTACATAACTTTATAAATAATTTGTAATGAACAGTTTATTTACAAAATTTAACACTTTGGCAGAGTAACAGCAAACATTGTGGAATGTTTGGCTTGATTTAAAGGGACCCTGTTTTGTTTACTTTGGTCTGAGTTTGAAAATTATCTGGGAAAAAAATGAAAAGCTCTGATGACCAAGCTTTTGATGAAGTCAAGCCAGTTTACTTTAATGCAATGTTGCAAGTTCTCTGAATTGTGATGATTGCTTAGTTACATTGCAGAAGCAAATCCATCCAAATTTGCTGTCTACCTCCTGTTCTGAATAAAACATTTCTTATACAGAATTTGGTCTGTCTGATCCAAAAGATCCCCAAAGTATCATGATGTTGTTTATAGTACCCCAAGTCTGGTCCTCACCCATCACCCATTTTCAGAGCAATTTGTTCATCACTCAATATGCCCCTTCTGTACATCAGCATGTAAGTGGCACTACATTTCCCCGACAATGATCATGTATTTTCAATACATTTAATGAGCCACTTTACTGACATGCAATTAACTTTGAGCAGGTGTTTTAAGTCACAGAGAATAAGTATGAAGCATACAATGAGTACTGTGGACACAAAGTAAAGATCCAGAGAGCTTCAATTACAGACTGAACGATATATTTGGCATCCCTCCAAGAGGCACATGATATCTCATCAGTCGGCTGACACTGGGTGGGTTTTGGGTGATACATCACCTTTGAAAACAAGTTTGATTCACTTTCAAATGCACTTTGAAGCGTGACCTGAGACAACCTCTTTGTGGTCTTTGAACCAAGTTAAGTTGATACAGCATATGGCATATTTTATGTGTTCATGCAAGACCCATCTTTCTCATGTACCTGTCAGCTCAGACACCATCATCATCCTGACTTAATGCATATTCATGAGCTGAAAGATGGGATTCCCGGCCTAGTCAGGAGAAGTAGCTGTTGAGATTGCGTGCAGCTGGTAGAGTTTGAGTTTCCCTTGGTGGTGTATTGGCAGGTTCCCATCTACGGTTTGCACTGATTCCATTCTCTGGTCTCATGGTTGATGCTGAGGGTGGTGGTGTATTCCATATCTCATTAATGTCGACTCTATTCTCCTGTCGAACTGATTCAAGCACTGAACCATTCCTAGGTAGTGTTCTATTGCCCTCAGTTGTACTGGATGCACCCCCTGTTAAGCCCACAAAGAACATCATATGATATTGCTTGAATAAAGCAAGTAATATCACTAGAGATGGGTCAAGGTGGTCAGTATGGGGAGGAGAAATCAGGAAATTTTGTCAGCTTGATAACTTGTAAAGTTCTTAACCTTTTGAGATCAACAGGAGGAATCCCAAGAGGCCTACTGAACTTCTGTAAAAAGATGTCAGTATGGCAAAATAAATCGCGTCTCATGCAGTGATGCCAAGTACCATTTGGGGATTAGTCATGGAGCCTGAAAACAGTTCTCTTCATTTGATGATGTTCCACTTCCCAATAGAAATGTCAAGATAACTTGAAACTATTTGCATTTTGAGATTCAGATCAGATTGCATTTTCAGATTAACTAGCTGTATCCCCAACAATCCTGTTGTAAAATAAAATCTAAAAGCAACTGAAATTATTTTCTGTCCTCCAAGGAAGAAACACTACAGAATTGGGAAGTGGATTTGAACTACACTATTTTTTTGCTTTTACATATTAGGATTCACAAAAACATGGCATTACTTACCAGATTCTTGAATCTTCTTCTTCAAATGGCAATTCTTACATTTCAGTCTCACAACACACCACAGTAATGTCATAATGGTCCCAATACAGCAGCCGACCAACATGTACAATACGAACACTTCAGTGTTCACTAAAATATGAAAAGGAGTTAAGAGAAGCCATATTTATTATATATGCTAGCCATTCATTGTTATTTTCTGAACAGGTGTCACAATGTGAAGTATATGTATTCTGTTGGCTTGAGGCTACAGAAGGATGCAAGATGGAAGAAATTTTATTGTGTGTAACTGACTTTCTCCAGCACTGCCTGCAATATACATATATCCATGCCTATATGCCACACAACCTAAAGCACAACCTTAGAATTACATTGTATTCCTGATGTAAACACCATTATGTATCACATTCAAGTGCTCTCCATTCCGCCCACACATTCTGGCAGTCATCATATTCTATAATAATCAGTATGTGTACGTACAGTGAATGCTACCTATGGCAGCTATTATACTGGTAAAGAATCCTGTTGCTTTATCCTGATCATCCGTTGCTGATGGTTGTTGGCTTAGACTGATGTTAACTGAACTGATGGTAACTGAATGATTATTGGCTGGAGCAGTCCCTAACAAACCTGAAACAAAGCACGTGAAGAACATGATTCAATGCAAATATTGAGATTCACAACTACCGGTAATACAGGCGATTCAAAATAGTGCACCTCCAAGAGTTTACAACGTGTTAGCCAAGTGCGCTTGGAAAGGGTCAACAGATTTCACACATTGTGACTGGCCAACGCATTGCAAACTCCTGGAGATGCACTATTGTGAATCCTCCGTATTAAGATTCCTAAGAAGTCCAAGCTTTGCACTGACATGGATGTACATGTAAGTGACTGTCAGTAAGTATGACTTTAGAGAAAACTGATACACAGTATGTAATTCATAATGTGCATTGACTGTGTTTTATGTTTGATGTACTTTGAAAATCCACCCATGTCTGTTAACAATGGTGGCTATATATTAAATGTGCTTTTTAAAGTTGAAATCTGACAGATTCCTTCAACTTAGTTATTCAATATGATTAATCTTACGACATTTCAAGAAACATTCAATGTGAAGAGATCGTTTTATTCTTAAATCCATGTGACACATTCAGCATGATCAATAAATGTTAATTGTCTAAAATATCAGTCTATCACATGATCACATCTTGAACACCCAAAGTGACTTAGGAAAACAACAAACTTGAGTGGCCACAGACATGCCATGGGGTTTTGTCATGATAGGAAGTAGCCATACTCTTACTAAGCCAAACATGCTGATTGACTTCTAGCGTTTGGTAGTCCCTAACCAGTTTAGCTTCTGTTACTTCTACCTCATTCAAATCAAATCCTCGATAATATTCACCACCCCATAGGCTGTACATGTAGGCCTTGTCACACAATCCAGTATCTTTAGCTTAAAGCCTCTGCGTAATACGTCAATTGATGATGTTATTTCAAGTGCCTAAATCATGACTAAGGGTGTAACATTAGACAAATATCTTACAATAAAACTAAGTGAGACTTGCAAGCCATTTTTAGGTCCAACTGCACTCCTCCCACTGCCAGGGTTAGCAACCATAATTTAATAAATGAGAATAGTTGACACATAGCAAAACACGCAATCAATAAACTACTGCTGTACATCCCTTAAGGCATGGCATTCATCACTGCACCAGATACATGTAGTGTAAACCTCCAACAAGCTCTCCTCCTTTGTGAATGGTTATGACTACAGGTTATTGAAACCAAATCGTTTGTCCTAACCATCTTCCCTTAGGCTGATCATCACTCTACAACTTGCAGATGTGTGCAGTTATTGCTATTCATGATGCACTCCTCTTCAGTCCAATGCAAGTGTATAGCTGTGCTTTAGAAGTTGGTGTTCCCCCCCCAAATCTGTATGAAACTGAACTATTTGACTATAAATTATGAAGTATGCAGTGTAGAAGTACACCATGTACGGCTGAAAAATGAAAGTGCATATTTGAGTACCTGGCCACTGACAGGTTCCAAATTATGGGACCAGGTATCCATAACCAAAAGAGGAATTAAATACAGTTAGTAACTTTAAAAAAATAAAGATTTTTCAAGCTTTTTGGAAGGGATTTTTGAAAACAGAAACTTAGCAACAGTGATTAATTTAAATGCATTTTAAGTTTACATCCAAAGGCTGTTCATAAGTGGGTACTTGCTAATTTGAATACATTTCTCACACAACTTTTTTTCAATGTTATCATTTGGTTTCCTAAAGGTAGCCCTGTTTTACCCAGTTCCTTTATTTCCCATTTCCCATAAGTGCATACCACCATCACTTTAAAATATGCGAAGGGCAGCAAAACTCAATTTTACCTTGACTTTGATCAGTAGATTCAGTCATGGTGAAAGTTGTCTGGTCTAAGCCATACTCTGGACTCAAAGTAGGATTTGTTAAACTGACAGCAAAGTTCTGTGGCACAGTAACAGAGCCAGTGTAACGCCTTGGCTTGCGAAATATCCTCTTAGAAACTGTGAATAAGTGGAAGAAAATTAGTTGTTAATTAGGGTGGGTAATTTGGGTTCATTTGCAGAGAACTCTGTCGGTAAAGAGCCACTTTGGGCTATTGAAATATGGGCAGTAAACAGAAAAATGACTAAATGCCTCTGTCAATTGATTTGTAAGTTCAGACGATGACTTCTTTTATGCGTACAGAATTCATCCTAATACAAAGGTTCAGTAAAACACTTGGCTTGCACTTCCACTTTCTCTGTCGATAAAAATACAGTTGATTTCCTCATCCTGTAGATACTTAGCAGGCCAACATGTATTCACAAAGATATTTCAGTCCAATGAAGTGTGCATCTCAAAGAGTTTGCTGAAGAGATACAGAGACATTGAAGTGAAGACACCTTGTTGTCACATCAATTAGTTGTCATAACACGAGACACTTGCTGTGCCATCAAAAGCTCAAGACTTGACAGAACACACACTGTTCATCAACAAGAATCAAAAAGGCTTATCAGTGGCAGCTTGGTAAGAAATGATGTACTGTACATGTACATCTACAACATTACATTAGCCCAAGCAGCCCTCAGTTCTCCATGTGTAGGATTCAGCACTGTGACAGTTAATGTGCTAAACCTAGGGCCTGGAATTCAAACATTTATCTCGGCTGCCCGTAATCAATTATTGGCTTTACTATGCATTAAAATTGATCGTCACATGAATTCCAATGTCTGGAAGTTTCTAACCATACTTGTATGTATACAATGGTTGTAAACAGCATCTCAGACTTGATTCAATCCATCTGAACTTGATTGCTAAAGGTGTGGTTTATGTTGTCCTACATCCAACCCATCTAAGGTCTTACAAAAGAGAAACCTGTACCAGAATAGCTCGATTTCCACAGGTCCTAAAACACTACGTTGTTCTGCCATAACATCCAACTCTGCATGGTCAAGTCCTGCATTAGCCTCCTTTCTTTAATTTTCAAAGTGACCCTAAGTAACTACAATATCAGACTGATGAAATTCAGCGTTATATATCACTTATAGTGTACCGACGACATAATTTTGAACCAGGAATTGCAGTGCAAATGAATGGAGTATGTGCATGTCGGCTCATTTGCTGGTTCTCGCTCTGATGCTTTTCACGCACAAAATTGTGTAGGTGATGTATTCACTTCAGTACTCTATAACAATTAAATGGCTTTATTTGGTAACTATGGAAGTAAGGATGTTTTCATCAGAGCTTGTATTTTACCCATTACAATCTTTCCTTTCCAGAAGTATTTTTAAGAGGGGAAAGTCCCATCTCACCCAGCACTTATTAATAATACCCAACATACATGCCTGGCCAAATGCAGTAAACATTTCTTACCTGTCACTCAACATGAGGGTATTGATATGCCGCTATATTCCTCGATTCTTATTTACTTGCTGTCAAGCACATGCACATACCACAGCATACCACGCACCACATACACACTTTCTTATGCTGCGGGTTGCTGAAATCCAACAGAAATTCCCCAGTGCCAAAGACGTCACCAACTAATCACAATTTTGACAAGGAATGGATCCGTGGCAGATGCTTGATCCAGAATGCACTATGGTTAATGGCTCTCCATACTGAAATACAAGCCACTATCTAAACATCCCAAAGCACCGGCACTCTATTCTTGATCATGTTTTCATCTCTTAGCTCATACCAGTGTCAGCAATTGGAATGATGAGAACTGCTCTTTGGTTTCTAGTCCTTACTGTCATTGATTGTGCCAAGAAACTCATCAACAAAAACAGCTGCCAACTTCAAAACAGCACAAACTACACACCTGAACTGCATGTAGCTATTAAAGGCTGTAGAAGTAAAGAAAATTAAAGTCTCCTTCTGCTTACAAAGTTTACTTCATTCTCAGATCAAAGTAATCATTTAAAAGATTTAGCTCTGGGTTGAAAATAAATCTGCCCTTTAGATTTGAGCAGGGATCTAGAAGACAGAATGCTTTTCTTTCCCTCTGAAGTTGGCCCTAACAATGCATGGCAAGGCTGGGGCCAACGTTACAACTTGCTCCTGAAAACTGAAAGGGATTCATTTTAAATTTAAATGTAAATTTCATGGGTAAATTATCTTAGATTTCTGCAGATCTCAAAGACAATGTTAGAAACTGTGATTTTCTGCAGGGGAAAAATGTGCCAATGTGGACAAAAGTTCTGAGATACTTCAATGAAAACAGTTTTCCTTGGGGTTGCAATCTTAGTATCTCTTACATCTACATGTCAGTCTAATGGTCAAGTAGGTCGATATTGAACCTCCAGCTTTCAGAAATGTCCAGGAAAATTTTGATTACATTAATATTAATTTTTCTCATTTAACCAAACAACTATTATACTGTATATTCCGCATCTCACAATGCATTTTTGGCCCTGAACCCTGACTGTGTGGCATTCATGAGTTCCATTAATTCTGTCATGCATACCCCATAACTTGGAGAGACCACCAACATAGGATTGTTAAGGGCACTACCTTCTACAAGTAAGAATTATGGAGGTCATAATAAAGTGCCTATCTTATTCTCCATGCACATGTACTTCACTTTTCTCAGTCCACATGAAGGAAATTCAACACAAAATAAAAAAGAAATTACACGTAAAACAAATGCAGCGAACAGTGAAAGATTTATGGGTATTGTTGAAAATTACTACAGTCATTTGCAAAAGTTTAAGACCACCTGAAATTTTATTGGTATTTCTGTCACTGGGCCTGATATATATTGTCTCATAGAATGATTAAGTAACATGTTTTTACATCGGTGTAGAGCTGTATACCCATTTGAATGAAATTTTGTGCAAAGGCAGGTCTTGTATGACATTTTGTCTGCAAAGCAGCACGGGTAAAAAAAGCCAGTCTAAGTAATCAGAAACAAAGGAGGGCACACTAAATAATTAGACTGTTAACATTTCAAATAATGGAAATGTTGTCAACTACCAGTAGCTGCTTAACCGAGATACTAATGTTACACATTGAAAATAAACAGAAGTTGCAATGATTGATTGGTTTAAGTTTGGTTTTTCTTCAGGTTAATGCATTTGTATGGCTGGTCCTAAACTTTTGCAAATGACTGTATTTCAAACATATTTAAAACAACTTGATTTCCACACTATAATAGTCTTCATGTATGCAAATAAGGTAAATGCTTTCAACGATTAAGCTACCAAGACTGAGATGATAAAAACAAAAATATGGAGTTACCAGTACTACTATTCCTTAAATGTAGGGTGGAATAGCTGAGTCTTCAAATGGTCAGATCTCTCAACTGATATAAAATGTGTTCAAGCATGCTACATATATTGTGCACATTTATCATTAAAATTGACATCGTGTAGCCCAGAATTTTAAAGCTTAGTCCCATGATTAATAGTAGATACATATGTTCTAGTATTAGCCATTTTTTGTGGACTGGTACAAACTATATAAACATTTGTAGTGTGAAGTCTTAGCATGAATGTAAATTCCTACATTAAACCCCACAAATGACATTTGATCTGTACTCACCTGATTCCACATTCCACACAGATGGCATTTGTGTGGAAAAAACACTCATTGACTCAACTGAAAAAGAATAATTCTCTCAATGTGGTTATGTACACAGTAAAGTTGATATAATATAAATCACAGTCACTAATGAACGTGACTTATGACTATGCACAATGTATGCTGGTGCGTACTCAACAACTTGGATCCATACAGTGTTACTTGGACATCGTTACAGCTAAGCAAATTTTGTTTTCATCTAATATGGTAACCAAGTTCCACAGTCAATCATGTTGGTCCATTTTAGCTACTCACTAAACCTCATAAAGAGAAACATTTACTTACTGTTGGACTGAAGACTGGAATCTGATTGACCAGAATTCTACAATACAATTCTTCTCTCCAGTCAAGCTCCTACTCTGCCTAGTAAATGTACATGTACATGTACTGCCTACCCGTACAGGGCGTTTACTTGCTGCACCACCGATACCAGAAATATGACACTTGGTAAAGTAATCATCCCTGCCTATATCCCGCTGGCAGTGAAACTCAAGCGTACCACCACATCAAGCATCAACCTTCATTTAGATTTCATTTGCTGATAAACTAAAGGCAATGAAAAAATTCATAAAGACAAAATAACTGCAATCCATCACTTGCCGAGCCCATACATGTTGGTTACACAGTGACCTTTCAGAAGGGTGTACATTATAAATGACTAATACAGTCTGTCTCTACAGATCTTAGCACAATGTAATTAAAGGATCTTCTCAAGGCCTCACAGAGGGAGCAACAATCGTCCGTGACCACCAAGATGAAACATACATGCAAACTCAATAGTTACCAAAAACGCAACGCCAACCTAGACGTTTAAATTTTTTCTCTTTTTTGGGGGGGGATCTGAAAGTCACTGCACATTTTATTTTGTACATGTGACATCTTTATTTTTGTAATTATTATCTTCTGCAATTTAAAATCTAAGATGCGCAATAAAGCACTTTCTTCTTTCCTCTACTAACAAAGTTAATTCTGAATTTATTTCCCAAATATTGGGAAATTAAATACTTTCGACTGAATTTCTTTAGTAATTTACATCACACACTGTGCAAATAGGAAAGTATTTCTACAATGCCAGTCTCAACAAAGCAGAACTTAAAAGACTTTTTATGATCTATGACATTTTACATAACAGGTTGTTAATATAGAGTGCTCACCTGGGTTTGCGAGGTTTTTCACATGTTGGGAATATTTATTTCAGGTTGTTTGACTGAATGGAAATGGTTTATATCACCGATGACGAACATAATGTAAATCCTTTATGGCCTGACAGGAAAATCCTACACGGTTATTGCAAGATGTTCAAAGTAAATATGTCCTCACTATAACCTAAGCCGAAAATAAATAGGTGAATGACACTTGTCATCACTTGTGTCATCTGCTGATCCAATAAAGGCCAGATATCATTGTTGTAAAGGCATACTATACAAACATGTATGTACACCTTCATGTAAATGCAGGGTTTTCAAACACTTTGCCTTTGTATCAGCACATAAAGATAACATTTTGCAACCTAAAGTGGAATCTCGGAATTCAGAATCAATCATCACTGCTGATGATTGTCAGAGCTAATTGGCAGAGACTTCACAATCCTGAATCTGCTAAGAAGGCTACACCACATTTCATTTGTCCTGAAAAATGAAATATTGTACAGCTGAAGACCGTAAGTCCATATAATTACTGTATGCATCTTTTGTTCTTCAGTAATTTCATTTCACTGCATGAGCGAGCAAAAAAAGAACCAACTGCACACTGCCTCATCAAGTAAAGGTACAAAAGCCTCATTCAATGACTAAAAACAACCAAAACTGATACACTTATCTCATCTTGAAAAATGAATTTACATGTACTAAAGAGACCTGTTGCCCTTGCAGAGTGGTGTAGAATACAGTAACAAATGGTTTAAAAAGAGCATTTCATTCAAAACACTATTTGCTTGATAATTAAATTTTTTGTGTGTTAAATAAACGAATCTGAGCACAAAATTCAAAATTTCAATTAAGAATCTAACCTGAGCATGGACGTTTCATTTAATAAGCAACATTTGACATGACTGACTCTAAAAACAGAATTGAAGACAAATACAGTACGTCAGAAATTGAAGAACAATATCTGGAAGGGACAAACAGCTCAGCATGTACTTACCACAAGTATAAATTACACTCAGATATTTGTAGGTGTCTCTCTGGCATGGGTCACCAAAGATACGAGTGCTGGCTTTAACTGTACAATGTCTTTTGCCATGACAACGCTTCATAACCTCTTCCAATGATGAAGAAGATGAACATTCTGTAAAATATGAAAATGAGAAAAATTACTGAGCACTACATAACATTTTTACATAAGAAAAAAAAACAAAACCAAAGATTGTTTTCCCAACATATTCAATACATTCCTTCCAAAAGCCAATACGATACAGCTGTAAATAATGTTATAGCAACATTTTTCAGTATATGGGTCATTCCAGAAATTAGGGGTCCATTTTTTTGTGTCCCTGTCACATCTGACATATGATTTTGTAAATTCAAAACACATTTTCTAATTTCCAAGAGTGATGAATTAATGCAAATTACCTGTCAAACAAATAGTAATAGTTGAAATCAATTTCTGGTGATATTTCTATGTCAAATAACAAAGGTCAAATGTAACAGGAACATGAAAATGTCACACTTTTGGACCCCTAATTTCGGGAATTACCTATATTCACACAATTGATGGTAACGGCTGTGATATCATTAAGCAAATGATTATGTATAATGCAACTTAAGCTGCCATATTTTTTCTTGATTGCATTTATCAATTGTAGTTTGCTTCATTACCAATAAACACACGATTGCAAATTTGATGGTGTAAATAGATCATTCTGAAATGCCCATTACTAGGTTAATTACTGTCATTACTTCAGACTTACCGGTAATTTGTTCTGGGAAAACAGTACGACTGAAATTCGTAAACATAAAAATGGAAAGTTCTTTGTAATTATAACAGTTATTGTTGCTACGTTTCCACTTAGGTTTCTTCTGAGCACTGCAGTGATTTTCCTCAGCCTCAAATTAAGGAATCAACAAAACGGAGCTGGTAACAACAGGCTCCATTCTCGTAACATTTCAAGTTATATTATGTCATTTAGTTACACATACACGCTTTCCATCCAGGTTCTTTCATTACATGCTGGACAGATGGACAGGCTGATAGGGGGTAGTATTGACTATGCATGTGAACTAGATTAACATTGACAGCAGAACTCCTATACAGCAAGGACACTACACGCTCAGTCACACATTCCTCACCACATGGGACATTTTTTAATACCACTGACATGCCAGAAATGTTATTTGTAACATCTCCTGTAGGTTATTCTCCAAGAAACATCAGTTATGCTTGATCTTTAGCATCAAGATCATGCACAATGTCACATTCCTCTCCAGAGGATGTGACAGTTTTGTTACTTTTCATTCTTGGGTTTGATATGGACAATTATGCTCTAAACAGAACGGAATATTGACTATCCATCAAACAAAAAGTACAGTGAGAGACAGACAACATCTGGTACATCAATCCATAGCAGCTGCTGTTGAAAAGACTTCTCCAGAACTGAATTAAAGCTCCAGAGAATTCCTGAATTCTTCAAAAATTACCCAGTGTCTCTGGAGGTTAAAAAGTGGACCAAACCATGGGCTTTAAAATAACAAACTTCAAGAAATGTTCTATGCCTGATAAAGATAGTTTTGAACTGTGTCTGGTTGACAGTTAAATTATTACTGGGATAGATGTCAGGTTAAATACAATCAAATAATTTCATATAAAGCACACCCAACTTTTTAAAAAGGACAGGAATCATCACCTTCTAAATTCTGAGTTCATTTCTGTGAATGCTGCAGACCTGTGAATTGATGCATCATTCAATAAGATGATCTGACAAGAACTGAACTACTAAGCACTCTACACCGGCAGTCCCTACAAAAGGGACAGGTTCAAGTAAAAGGTTGCAAGTTAGCTGGTTGGTGCAATAACCTTTGAAATATTGATGGGTACCTCAGGGGTTACTGACTGGAGAAGCAGCAAATAAAGGTTAGAAAGGTCTGAGGACAGTATGACCATGGGGAAGTACGTACAGTAAGCAACTCATGGAATATTACCACATACGGAGCATGGTTTTGTCAACACAAAGAAAAATACAGATGAACCTTAGCCTAAGCTCCTAAAATCACTGGACAATAACCATTTTCCCACTCAACCTTGTTCATTTAAGTGATTTATTGTCCACATTTAGCATTGCAGGCTCATGATACTGGCAATCCCATTCCCCTGAATTGCTGAATCTGAGGTTTGTTGAACCCACTGCTAACTCAGTTGTAAGCCACGTGATGTAATTTCAAGCCAGATACTGTATAATGGCAAAAGCACACTGCAATTGAGGCTTTCAAAAAACATTAACTAATGCAGAATACAACTGGAGTAAAAGTACATGTATTTGTATATGAACTTGTAAAGTTTTCTTCTAGCATTTTAGGTATTCACAGTGTGACCACTTCCAATCAATGGTAGTTTAAATAAACCATGGAAATTTGAGAACTATGAGATGCATTTATACCGTTATTTAAATTTCAACTCTTAGCTACATGTATGATGTATATGTACTACACAAGTGCTGCCCTTTCCTAACTGAATCAAAGCACAAATTACATCAGAGCTGGTATGCAATCAGGGTGGTATTATTATTACTTACCTATCTCGTCCATGCTAAAAGACGGACACTTCATGTTGGCAGCTATTGGTCGGCCAAAACCAGCAGAATGGATTGCTAAGACTTCTTTAGCATTACAATGTAGCATCATGTGGCTGTTTTCACACACTACCATATTCTGAAATATACCTGTATCGAGTAAACAAAAACATGACTTGTTACTTAGTTCTGTGTCATACCAGTATAGTCATACGAAGTGTGTAACTGAAACTTCCAAACTTAAATTCACTGCTGGGAAGTTTGTAAGTGTTCAAATCCAATTTAAGTCTATTTCTTTGCTAAATTCAATATATGGAACTGATGCACAATGCACACTCCTGTCTTTGGCCATTGCTAAGGCGTGCCAAATAACCATTTTTATGTGCTGTAAATGATGGGATCTGGGTATATGTGCCCCTTTAAGTTCCAAAGCAGAGAAGCTGAGAGCAATGTCATTAAGGCCTCTGGCTGTGAATACTTTCATGCGGTGAGCCAAGAACTATTTATATCCTATCCTTGTATCTGATACGAACATAAGTGTAATTGCTTGTTGCTTACCATTTAAGGTATAAAAATAATAGCATATAATACAGCAGTCTGAGCAAATGCTAAGCAAGTAATGCTCACAGCTAAGCACAAACTGTTTCTGTGATAAACAAGGTAGGCTTCTAGAATCCTACTGTCCCATCATAAACACTACCAGTACATCCAAACCAAGTAAACAGCAGAAATCAGCAAATTGGGTTTTTTCAAACTCAGCATTTCAATAAATTTATTTTACAGTGTGATCAGTTGAATTTTTATTTCGTTTAAGGAATGCATATAATGGCCAGGTGGGCGCTGACCAACTTTACATGTACGTTTATGTACATGTACTTGTATTATCAACTTGCAATACAGAATTCCAAAAACATAAAAAGAAGCAAAGTAAAGCCCATGCCAGTCACTGTTATTCAATACCTCTTCTTTGCTGAACAATATAGGGCCTAATTTTAGGGTTCTGCAAGGGAACTTTCAATAAACATTGTGTTGTATCATAGAGGTGAAGACTGTGATACATGCAGGTCTATGAGGGTG
The DNA here is from genome assembly GCF_001949145.1 of Acanthaster planci. Next base: position 1,562,907 of record NW_019091403.1, on the reverse strand, counting down.
TTAATACATGTACATGTATATGGTACTCACTTGGTTTACATTTATAGGTGACATCTAGATACTTGTTTGTTCCAGGACATGGATCACCACCAAATAAATCACTAGAAACCTTAAGCTTGCAGAACTGTCTACTCTCACACATGTTTTCTATAACCTGTGAACAAATCAAATGATAAAGTATTTAAACACTTGCTCTTGTGTCTGTGCATCTATAAAGGTACATTATTGTAATTCCAGCACTGTGGTTTATTAGGATTTTGACACATTTCACAATTTCATATCCAAGAACAGTAGAGTCTTAGAGTTTAAAACACTCGGTTTTTGCAACTTTTTTTCACTTGACACAAAAAACCAAAGCTTAAGATTCAATCACAGCCATTTGGTAGAAACTTGACCTTTGTTAATCAAAAGCCCCTGGAAAGTTGTGTTTGTTACTGCTGTTATTGTTACAACCTCTGCCCTGGATGGTTTGTGGATTTTCTTCATTCTCCAATCTTACTCCTGAATTCCTAACACAGCTCTTTCCAAGGTCATGCAAGCTCTTTCCAAGGTCATGCAAGCTCTTCATTTTCATGCCCCTAACATTGCCACCACTAAAATCTTTCAACAGCAGCTGTTTCTTATCACATATTTCTGTTGCCAACTTAGGAGAGAAACAACCTACAAAGAAAAGAGAACAATTGAACACTGTTGACCTCTATTATTGCTTATCTCAGTCTTAGTGCTACTGCACAGTGATAGGAATTTTTACCCCCATTTCTTTTGTTTGATCAGTACAAATCTTGAAAAACTCACGGCTACATGTATGTGTCTGTGCCACTCAACAATGGATAGAGCTAAATACTGGTTTTGAAACATGGGCATGCCAAATAGTATAGGCATAGTCCTGACATGTACACTGTAGGTCACTTCTCAGTGCATGTTAGAATGATAATCATGATCACAAAGCAGTATTTTCTATGGGTAATTCCAGAAATCAGGTGTCTATTTTTTTGTGTCCCTGTCACCTCTGACATATGATTTTGTAAGTTCAGAACGCATTTTCTCGTTTCCGAGAGTGACAAATTAATGCAAATTACCTGCCAAACAAATAGTAATGCATGTAGTTTGAAAACAATTCCATTGATATTTCCGTGCTAATTAACAAAGGTCAGATGTAACAGGGACACAAAAATGTCACACTTTTGACCCCTAATTTCTGGAATTAGCCCTATACAAAGTAAAAGAAATGTTTATTTGTGCATTACAGTATTTGGACTCAGGAAAAAAATCCCCACTTGTGATACTGTCCCACGCAGTGTCTTCGCCACAGTATTTTTGCTCTGAACTCAGTAAACTGCTTACTATAAATACTGAACCTACTAACTTTTACTGTTGTAAATTTTTCTCAGGATGGGTTTACCAGCAATCTTTGGAAAGGGTTAAACATTTAAATACTTTTTAGGGCACAAACTTTTGTAAAAATGTTTGGCGACTTCATAAAGTCAAATTTAATTGTAGGGATTCTCAGCAAATGCAGATGTTGAGTTGAATCTTGCTATGTACATCTTGCACATGCAGAAAATACTGATATACTGATTCAGGTAAAGTCCTTACCTGAAGAGAGTTAACTGCCTTGCAGTTGGTGTTTTCATGATATTGTGTAACATGATAGCTGCCCACTGTGCTCCATCTATATGGGCACATGCGTTCACTGGACACCTGCCGGCCATAGTTAGCGTTGTCTATTGTTATCACTGTGCTGTTAGGGCATTTCAATGCCAGAAAATCCTTGTCACAGGCAAAAACAAACTTGCTTCTTAAAGTTGACATTAACAAATCTGTACAGATTAAAAACAAGAACAGTAAATCACATCAAGAGTTAAATGTACATGTAATACTAATGATCGAAACTCTATGACTCTGGGACTACATCCCACAACACACCTGTAGCTCCTGAACTTCCCATACACACTATGACCTATTTATACATAGATGCAATTAACCTGGACACACAGCCATGCAGATACATGTACTCCCACAGCTCTTTGATGATGTTTTACCTGATACAAGTAGCAGTTTGATGTGAAAGTGAGCAATCTGTATTTCCTAGGTCGAATTGGGATCAAATGGTAAAACTACATGGTCATTCAGTATTTACAGTCAAATTAACAGGAATGGTCAATGATGGTATTTTCACTCCATCTTTATGGTATAGATAATGTAGACCCAGCAAACAATGGTATTGAGTAACCCTGTCTTTAGCAATCAGTCTATGGGAAACACAAAAATTTTCCATTTCAAATAATCTCAGCTTATTGTAAGATTCAAGGAAATTTTGCATTTCGGTTAATGCATTTGTAACAGATTAGCTCTAGTGTTAAGTGCGTGACTGAGTGAATGCTTTACCATAAGACAAACCTGGCAGGCAAATTGAAACAAGTCACGATGATGGCATTAATGTCTCTGAAGTCTGTTTAAAAGGCATATGCTCAACAATAAGAGAACAGACTGTTGTGTGTCTTGTTTTGCATTGCCAGCATGACTTTCCAGTTAAATATTGAATTCAAAGTGAAGTTTTTTACATGGTAACATATGTAGAATCATGCATGAAACCCATGTTTTTAAGCTAACAAATATTTCACTATACTGATTCTTTGAGTGTGCATAATTTAGCTGTCTTCAGTAGTATGCAGACACTAAGCTGCTGCATTTTTCTCCAAGGCCTTCCTCCGTCCACCCTGGTCAGTAGAGCTTTATTGTTGACCACAGGGGCTTTGTGTAGAGATTTCCCTCTAGTCTATTCATACTTTGATTGCACAAGGGTGGCACTTGTGAGCCACATCAAGGAAGGCAGTAACACATTATTGTGCACTAACAATGGAGGCTAGCACTAGAAAATTACAAGGCAATACCAGGGTTTAACTTCCAATATAGTATCCCATGAAGGACACTCACCTCCTCATGGATCATGTGTTAAAACCTAATACAGACCATAATGACCAGTTTAATTGGAAGTCTTGATTGAGGCTGTCCTTATTACAACAATATTTCTGCAGACAACACCTGCAGCAAACATGCATAAACTACTGACTACCTTAAGTTGAAATATTCCAATGATGTGCTAATGACAAGAAAAGAGGTTTCCAAACCTGACAACTTTCCCAGAAGACCATTGAAATCCAAATGGGATTACACGAGTAACAAAGAGACTGTTCAAGATTGGCTCTCTATCTGTTAATAATCTTACTGACTATAGAACTTAAGGCTCAGATTTACTTCAGCTCAATCCTCCAGTCTGTAACTGTGAACACATTTACAGTATGAAGAACACCCACAAAATTCCTCAACAGATTTAACTATTCAGGAGGGTGTCAAAAGATTTGGAACAGTTTGAGTAAAAAGGTATGTATGTTTATCACTATCAGTATTCATTCACAAACATGTCGCCCATGTCTCAAAACATCTGCTCTAAGTCTAAATACCAAGAAACACTCAGTTTCTATTTAATACATTTCTTTACAGAAACGGACACTTATTCCCTTTGTTTATTAAGAGCTTCCCCAAAAAAACCCACAACTTCATGTACCTGCAATATTGCAACTAACAACTTTGGCCAAAGTTGTTCATGTACACTCTATCCATGCAACAAATGTACACCCCTATTAGATAATTTTGATTTGTCAATTTTCACAAAATGGTGTGGAGCATGTTTATATACCTTTCACCTCCCTTGTCACACTTAGACATGTGCAAAACCATGATAGAGAATTAGATCTTCAGGAAATTGCTCAACATTTCTAACATTCTAAAGTTGAATCCATGGTAACCCAGATGACCCCAGCAGGTCAATGGGGGTTACTTTGTGGTATTCAGGTCAGCTGAAGTTTGCTGATAGTGATGGGTGTTCTGCATCTATTACATCCAGGAATTGCCTGCAGGAAAATACCAGTTTCATCAGAACCAGCTGCTATAGAGATCCATGAAACACATGGCCTCCCTAAGCAAGATGTGCCAAGCATGACTGATGTGCCAAGCACAAATGTATTATGCAAGTTTTTGGAAACAACACCTGTATCCTATTAAACTAGAATCATGATATCAGAGTTTGTTGCACTGCCTTCAGTACATCTATAATTATGTCATGATGTAAACGTAAATACAGAAGAATGCCTTAAGAAACCTTAAACGGTAAGATAAGATCTGAAAACAAGTTCATAAAAATCTCAGAAAACTATGAGGCATCACATGGAAACAAACGTAATCAGCCATGCCGTGTCAACTTAGGCCAACTTTCTTGAACATACACGTATGCACAGTATGTGCCTCTTCTCCAACATGTTCCACACGATCCACAGACTTGATCACTAAGCCTTCCTTAAAGTCAACCATGCAAGTAATATAAGCCACATACGGTGTCAATGAAGTGTTCCTCCACTTGCCAGTTGATGTGCTGTTAAGATGTTTAATTCCAATAATAAGAAACTTTAATTCAGACAAAAGCAGAATCACTGCATTTAAGGAGAACTGTGGCTACAAAGATTTCACATATTTTTCCATCTGTCCTGTATGGCACAATAAGGATTTTTACTGATTGAATTAGGCCTACACTGTAGATAACAAAAAGATCATATAACAGTAGACTCTCTCAACAACCAGCACAATTATCAGCAAACTGAGTGTTAGAAATTTTCGTAAAACTCAAAACTGCATTTCAGAAAATTTACAATTTGTACAAACCTACTTTACAACACTAAGCAGTGAAACCACACTCTGGTTACCAGAATGCTGTGACCTGATTAGGGAATTTATTCTATTGCCTGGAGCAAGGATTTAACAAATTTCATTGACTGCAGCCAGCACACCACCTACTTCATCATAGGTATACATGTATACAGTTTGCACCAATCAGCACTGGTCAGGCAACATAGGTAGGCCTTGGGCTACAGCTAATAAGATTTACCAAAGTATGGACACCTCAGCTACAAATAACTGGAACCTATGGTAGGATGTGCCAAAAACAGCCTTAACACGAAATGTTTTTCCTGCATTTCTAATGTCTAGAGGCCTAGGATGTGGATCTGCAATATTGCCAGGGGGATATAAGGTCACCTCAAGGTCATGTTGAACACTTAGCACCCACTCTCTCAGGATATTGCATTTTTGCAAGATGAGATCAGTGACCTTTACCCTGTGCTAAAGACCCAAATTCACAGAAACCAAGCATTTCCAGTGTAATACATGTAAGCACTGGTTTCCCAGTAAAAGCAAACACCATAGATACAATCTTTATCTCTGTCAATTTGGATTAGAACAAGAATAAAATCTACTAGGATTACAGAGGATCTTTTATGCTTGTGCCAAAATGTGAACAAAAATACAAAATCAGCATGTCTACCACCAAAACAAATGTGGCATTTATTCAGATTGCCTAGTGAGCAGAGAGGAACATGTGGGTAGGTGGTTTGACTTATTCCACATCTTTCATGTCATCCCTTATCTTATACAATCAATAACTTTAACTGGTCAATTGAACAAGAGACATCCACCTGTTGTTACCTGAACCTAAAATCAATTAAGTCGATGTCAGCCAGTTTGGTCACTACAGGCTTATGACCTGTAAAAATATGCACTCTAGTTGCTACACATACACAGTACATATTAACTGGAAGATGACATTTGGAAATTTCCAAGAAATCTACAGGAAATAACATGCTTAATGGTCATAATAACAGCCAATTTTATTACTGGACTTTTATTATGTTGAAGCACTAGCACGCCAGTCTTAGTCTCAGTCTCATTTTATTGAGATTAAAATATTTCATGTAGGTCCAATTCTGGAGAGGCAATTTTTTTTTTGTTTGACATGAAAGGTCCAGGTCTTCTGTGCCATTACATTGAAAAGACACACAATTTTGAAACCTAAAATAAATCTCGCCAGATGGGAGTTGAACATTACTAAATCCTGCCTGCTGCTGTTGTCCCGAGAGAATATCCAGTAGTTAAAACAGGTTGTTAAGTGCTGTATAACACCCTAGCTTATTCATACAAGGTGTCTTGCCTATAGGATACCTACATGTACCCTCACATTAAACTGTGCTACATGTACATGTATGTAGGTTAGGAACCTTCTTCAGTCCACTACTGCTATCACGGTCAGTGCTCTAAATGAAAAAGCTGATTATATCTGAATTAGACCATGCTTGAACGAGATGACCCATATTAAAGCTCTCCTCCTTGCGTAATGAGAAATGAAATCATTCAAGCATAACATCTAATGGAATGGCATCCGAGGTTCTCAAAGCATTTAAGAATGCTCAAAATAACAAATCATATCCAGGTATTGTACTGGAACAAAGCAGCTGTGTGTAGCAGTCACATAAGGTAGGCCTAAGATTTTTAGGAAGTTCCACATTCCATAAAGTCAGGATTTCTCTCACCAAAGATAAACTATCTCATGCTTGTTTGCTCAACTTACCATTGAGGTGTTACTCTATCATGTTTGTGTTTAGTACACTGTACATGTACCTATGCTATTGCTAATAACAAGGATCAACTAAAATCCTGGTGTTTATTGCTGAGAACTCATAAGGCCTAGGTCTACCAACATGTAGTTATGTCGGGGATTAAACACGAAACACTTGAATTCTGCATTTGCTGCCTGGTAATCCTTGTTGGCAATTCTGGGATTTTTTTCTATTCTTTTATGATCAAGGACTCATTTCTCATCAACCTTGCAAAGGTACAATCCCCAAATTGGATCAACTTATTCAAGGTTAAAAGTCTGTAACCTTGGTGAATCCATTCTTCAAAGTGACTATTTGGGATGATATCCATCCAAGTTAAATCTTTTCTTCCACAAAAATCGATTACATCCGCTGCGGTTTTTGTACAGCTTCTATAGGAGGAGATCATGCATGACTGCTCCCTGTTCTTAGCTTAGTAATCTAAACTAGGGGTATTGTGTTGGCATTCCAAGCTATAAACCAGTCAGCCTGTGGTGGGTGTGAGATTTAAGGTAGCAGTTAAGCCAGTGATTTATAAACATAAAATGCAACAAGAAGAGCTCAAGATACAAACACCAGTGTGCAAAACACAAAAGTTGGCAATAACAGAACAAATAAAATCTATGGGCTTTTGTCATTTTCCTTTTCCTTTGAACTGACTGTGCTTTTGTTCTCATTTTTTCTCACGTCACACAAGATATGAACCAACTGAATGCACTCGAACTGTTGATACAGTACATCAGGCCTGATACCCAGACACAAAATTTCCAAGTACAATCCAAGACTGAAAAAAATGCAAGTGCTAGTGTCCCCCGTGAGTCCCAATCAAAGTCATTCTTTGAATTATAAAAGAATCAAAGTTAACCCCTTAGAATCATTGAAAACTGCATCAAATATTGCGAGTTTGTGACAAAAAATCTGTTTATGACCACTTTACACCCGTAGTGGAAGTGCCAACACTGAAGTGAATGTGAATGAGTAAATGTTGTTCAGCTTTCTTATAATGAGTTATATACTGTACCGAGGTGTCCGTAGGAACAAACGATACTTCGTATAATTCGCAAAACAGTCCACTAAAACACCGTCTAAAAATATTCTCTGACTAACCTGAGTTCTCATCTGCCCGACTAATGGGCAGATAAGGAAATGTGAGACCCACGATCACCGTGAATACCACCGGTAGCAACTCTGCCATCATACCGCCGAAATCATCTAAGAATGTTCCTCTTCGACAACTGAACCGGTAGGAACAAAAAACACTGCAGTACAGGGCGAAATGCACGAGAACTCCGCTTTGCGACAATTGACGAAAACGTTCACTTTGTTGGAAAGTTAGACCACAGAGCTACGGTATTTGCCGCCGCTGTCAGAGATCACACGAGAAACTGGTTGAGAGTCCAAAGTCTTTGCTGGATTTATTGCATGCTGACGATAACAAGGAGCAGAAGAAAACAGCAACAGTCGAAGTTATTTGCATGTACGGATGGTGGTCCTCCACGAGGTCACTATACCTCATCCCAAACTGCAATGACTCACACTCAACACGCTAGCTACTGCTTAGCGCAGCGAACATGTGCGCATGGGGGCCAAAGGGGGGCTGGAGGGGGCTAGCTAGCTGTTACTTGCTAAACATAGCTCACCGACGCCGTTGCTTGGTTTTAACAAAGACTTAATAGTTTCCTGGTCCTACAGCTACACGCGACAGATACACTTATTCGAAATAGCCCACAGACGATTTTTGGCGTCTTCGTCTACGCTTTACCGCTCATTTTGCTGATAGAACCGGAGATGTCGAGTGTTGGCTTGTACGGGGCATCGAAGCAGGCACGTCTCATCTATCCGGTGTCCGCATTCGATTCAGCAGCCTACATATTTGCTGTGCACGGCACATCGACTTATCGCGCCATCTCGCTCACATTTCCCCTCGCAACAACACAAAGCCAGCGGCCAGCGGCATGTTTAGCTTTGATCATCGAATTACACATTCCACTGTTAAAGGCTCGGTTTAGCAGGCAAGTTGGCGCTGTCTCGGACCCGGTAATAAAGAAACGGGATTATGCTCGCGTATATTGAACACAAGACCAATAAGAAAAGGCAAAATTTGATAACGAATAAAAAAATCACACGCGTACACAAATAAAAGTTTAAAGAATTTCCGAGAGGACAAAATAAACAATGCCAAAAGGACCATGAATTTAAGGACATGCACTTCACCTTCTCTGTGTTCAAACCAACTACATGTACACGTACATTACCATACCGGGAAGGTCCAATTCTAAGTTATCATCAGAGCTCTTGCCATTTTCCGACCTTGAAACACAGCATGTCTGCCAATTCTGAGTCTGCCGCTGCGCACCCCCCCCCCCCGCCCCGTAAAAAAAAAACAGTTCGTTGGCACAAGTTTACAGTAGTGCATGTGATTATGGCTAACTACCGACCATTAACAGAACAGACAAGAAACGCAATCTGTACGCAATCATACCACGGACAGTTTATTTCTTATGAAAAATGTCCCTTCGTTTTCGGAATCATAGAGCAAAGACACAGAAATAGACATTAAGATTCAGTTGGAATACCGTGTGTACCATTTTGTAACAAAATATTTGCTACAAATTATGGGAACTGCTCTTCAAGACTACAATTGGGTTCGGCGAAAGATTCTGTGACTTTATGACTTTTTGAGGATCTACCCCTTCATAGCAAAGACTTGGTAGCTTTAAGTCATGATTTGAGCTCAAATCACCAATTCTTAGAGCCACACAAAGCAGGTACCCAAAATGTCATCCTGTAGCCATGGAAACAGTCCCGTCCATTTTCAGTTGTTTCATACTTCAATTTTGTTACGTCCACAATTTCTTTGTTCATCTTTGTAATCAATATGATTTTATCGGATTTTTTTTCTGTCAACCAAAGGCTGTTACTGATGTGACACTTCTGTGAGGCAAGTCAAATTTTACCCCATGATAAAATCACATGACATAACCATGGCAACAAACGGAACCTATCTTCTTGTACTTCATTCATTTATTAATGCTGTTTCAAACATGTAAGTGTGTAAAAATAATTATACAAGTCTTCAGCCACTTTTTAAAAAAATACAGTATCACTGATGCTAACTTATATATCCAGGATTGCCCCTGAGAAAAAAAAAACAAATAGAGTAAAGCATATGAACTTTCAATATTTTACAATTCGAATTCTACAGTTTGATTATTTCTACAGTTAAGATTGATGAAAACAGTCCCACTACTCTCCAAACACGTGCCATTATTTTGTATACAAGTCACTGACACACAGCTGTGAGTTAATTTCAGTTAAAAGCCACGATGCACCTCAGTGAACTTACGAAAGAATGACAGAAAATCTTTATACCTAAACTGTTCAGAAAGAGTTCTAAGCTTTTTAAAATAAAATATCCTCCTAATTATTATACGAAAGTACCAAGCCAATTAAAATCATAAACCTAAAGAGCATATTATTTCATTGCTTTTCAAAAATGGCAATGTAGTATAAAATGTGAGTTTTGCTTATAACATATTGATTAAATTTGAGTTTGGCATTTCCATAAGTTTTCAGCATTTTAAAAAGTTCTTAAGTTCTTACTGTGTATCACACTGACTTATAACTAAAACTTATGAAAGTGAGCCAGTTCAATATTCAAACACGGTATGCCCAAAATACACCATGTCCTACATCATTCAAGAACACAAAAAATGCAGGTGCAAGGTCTACCCTATCAGCGAAGCCATTTGCCAACTCACAACCAAAATGACTCACTGAAATTCAGGGATGAAAAACAGAAATATCTGGCAAAGAAGACGTCATTACAATTTGGGTGATGATTATTAAAAGTTGCTGAAAAGGTCTTTTAAAGTTAATAGTTCACACGCAAGTAATATCAGTTGTAAATAAACACAATCAACATCTCCTAATAGTGACACTAATTCCCATTTTAAATTGGCAACTTAAATTATTTTCCTGTTTCACAAAGAAAAGACATCATCTACGATTGTAAAGGGCCACAAGAATAAAATGTAAACAATTTGACATGCATCATGTGCAACTCAAACTAAGACCCCTGTGAATTAACCGCATTTAATCATTTACCAGTAGTTACTTGCATACTAGGGCTTCACATCACTTCATTCATATAGATGGCACTAGCTACGTGTGCATGTACGTCAAATTCCTAAGAGCAGTTACCTGTGCTTCAACTAGGCAATTCTTGAAGACGTGACTATGGATAACATAAAACTGCCTGCGAATGCATTAATTCACCTGATGTCTAGTCTCAACACCACAGGGAAATTACAAGCTTTTGGCCTCTGAGGCAACAGAAGCAAAGGCATCAATGTACCCATTTAAATTAAGCCACGATCCACATGAGGCATTACTGTGCCATCAAGCTGTGTGTTATATGCACAGTTAATTACCATCCTGTCCATATGGGAACTGTAGACTTTATGTTAGCCTACCCATGAGAGCTAAGTATACTCGTAGGTTCTTGCTGTATGTCTAGCGCAGTATGGAGGAATAACAGACTCAACATCATGCTTTCAACCATGTATGTGCTGTTACTAGTCCACTGCACTTTAAAATAAGTTCGAACAAGTTTCCCTTTATGTTGCTTAAACAGAGGTTTAAGAGCAACCTGAAAATTAACCAAAATAATGGAAATACATGTACATTCAGATCGGGCATAGCTTTATATCTGCAAATGTTTTCATCTTGTTTGGAAGCTCAAATATGTGGGACAACTTCCGCGACCAGTTTGATGCCAATGTCAAGGAATAAGTATGTATATAACACACATTAAAAATACTTAACTTCAGTTACCGACTTGTAATATTTACAAACCAATTTTGTTTAATATATTCCACAGTCTTTAATGAATCTATGTTGTACACTATACACATGTAAGAAATTGATACACATATTGGTCAAATAACTCACTTCAAAAAATTCATTACAATTTCCAAGTATTTTCTAAAATTAGTAATCTCCATTTGCTCCTTGTGCAAATTTATAAATATCTTTGGCATCTGAGTTTGCTCAATGAATTTCAAATAGAAATACAGTTAGCATGACTTATATCCAAGGATTAAGAGTATTAATTGAGTTTGATTCCACATATGGATACACTGGGTTCAAACTTGATTAGTTCTTGGCTAAGGTTTTCAATCCTTTGAATATGTCAAAAATGAAATCATGACTCATTTATTTTCTGCAAAAGAGACTGTACAAAAAGCTTTCAAAAGCTAGAATTAATCTAACCTTTATATGCAGTCATGCTTTAGAGTTTCATCTGAATTCAACTTTGACTTTTTACAGCAACGTTTCTGATATTATCTACAAAAATTACAACCTGAACTATTTTTTTAAAATATAAGTTACCAGCAGAAGAAACGTAGTAATGGTAGTAACGTCTCTGGCTGAAATAATCTCTGCTAACTATTATTTTTTAAAATCCTACTGATATAAATATTTACAGTCCTCTGTTCCCAATTCTGATCTACTAATTCAGTTTAACTATCCTACCAAACCACTCCTGCTTATGTAATACTATTTGAAGATTGGTAATATAAAAGATATTCTTTCTTTTAATTTCATATTCATGTGGTCAAAATTAGATCAATGAACTTAATGTACAATTTACTGTATCACCCTTCTAAACTAAATGTACGCCTTTACCTTTGTGCTGTATTTAACACATTTACACACATCAATTACAAGCTGTCTGTTTTAGGGTGTCTCCAAAGCGGTTTCTTTACTTGAAGTTCCAGTCACTTCATTTAGTGACTGATTTATTCCATCTTTGAGAAAATAACCATTTTCAGACAATGAAATTACAATTATCAGAATCTAAAGTGCAATTAAAATCTATGCAACATGTAATCATCACAACACCACATGACACAGAAGTCCTACCTACAAGGTACCATAGCATAAACCTATTACATCAACAGGTTGCGATGAGCCATTTTCTCTGCTTGTGTCAAAGGTCGTGCATCTTGACTGAGTTTATGGACAGGTGGTCGCATTAATCGTCTCCTTGTTGGTGGCTGAAGTCTCATATCCAGACTGATAACACTACGTTCTGTATGAAGTTTAAACTCCCAATCAGGTGGCGTTTGTAGAGATGTTTCTTTCATGCGTTTGGCAGGTGGTGAACCATCTACATCCTCTCCACCATCACCATCTATGTCCAAATCTGGAACCACTTGAAGCTGTTCTCCTTGTAAAGCTAAGGATTTCCTACATTTAAACAAACATGAAAGATTTCAGTTTTCTACTTTACACTTGTGGCATTTGGTGTGATATTTCATTTCCAATTTAGCTTATCAACACCTTAATATTCATAACATGCATTAACGGAGGACTTCATAAATTCACTCTTAATTATGACTTACAAACTGGTTTGGGTCGTAGAAAAGAAAAGTTGATTTTAAAACAAACAGAAAAGTGTAGATGATAACAACCAGAGATAGAAACTAAACTGTCATAATTCTGTCCTGTGAAGACTTTACACGGGAACAAAGATTTAACAAAAACAAGCATGTAGCTTTTATCATTTGCTCTTTAAATCAAGCATGTAGCCTTTATCATACTCCATTATTACTACACAGTTCCGTCACCCACATGTCCCCTGCCCCCCCCCAACATTGAATCTTGCTGTATTAATCTTGGCTACAGTTCAGGAATAGATCTGAAGTCTTTCTTACCACATTGCCAGGGTTGTATCCAAAACCTCAGCAACCTGAGTGGCAGTCATTCTAACTGCTGGATCCAAGACTAACAGATTCCTGATGAGATTGATTGTATTCTCTGAAACCCTACCATCACTTCAAAAGAAAATATTGAGAAACTAGTAATATCCAGGAAACTCTAAGAGCCACATTTGCAAAACTTGAAAAGAAATGCATTTTACTTGGTCACTAAAAACTCTATCATTAATCTCTACTCAATATCTTAATGTATCTGTCTATCATCCAACCAACTTTTGTTAAATCATGAGGGAATATTCTTCCATGGTTAGATTGAACATGTAAGAAGTATCAGTTTCTTTAGGCAATGTTGTCTTAGAAATTCAAGATAACTTCAGTGACTGCATTTAAGCATTAATGTGAAACATCAGCTTAGCTTGTATTACATGCACACTGAAAGTCAAACTGGATATGCCCATAGGTACATTGTCAATTGTCTTAAGGGCAAAGCTACGAACAGCAAATAGACTGTTGTACTGTGAAACCTGACAGAAAATTTCTACTTGAAAGACAAGATCAAGTGTTACATGCTTATCGCTGAATAAATGAAGGACAGGATTCAGTCAAGACTGTACTGAGGTTAATGACATCTTCAAAGTGAGGGTTGAATAATCGTGCATGTATTTACACTCCACATACAAGTATGTATTTACAACTTGTGACAGTTCACTTTTCAGAACTGCAACCCTCTAACATTTAAAGGGACATAGCCCAAAACCAAACGACTTTATGCTTTCCTATGAATGATGGATGTGGCGCCCTCTTGTGACTTTCCTGAAAAGCAGTAATTACTGGGTTTTTGTTTTTTCAATACAATAACTTTTCAGATCAGAGTGTAGTTTCAAGGAGACCACAAAACCCAACATGGGTTGCATACTGACAAAACCAACTCAATCCTAACATTCCACTGAGTAATGTGTGACATGTAACTGAAACATTGATATTGTTTCTTACATTATTCACGGGAAAATCTCTATGTGGAGTTTTGAGTCAATGGGTTGGAAAACAGAAAAAAGACACAGCAACTTACTTAGGAATGAGATATTCTGCAGCCTTGATCTTGCGGAAAAGTTCCTGAGGAACACTGTCATAGAATGGAAACTGACCATACAGCATGGTAAACAAGACAACACCAAGGGCCCACATATCACTGGGTTTACCAAGATAGGGTTTTCCTGAAAAGACAAAATTTATTCAGCAGTCATCAAAAAGCTAGACCTGTATAGTAGTACTTACTAAATACCTAGACAGTTTAGCTACTCCCATTGGTTGAGAGCCCATTATTTGGCTGGTCTTAAATGTTTTATAAAGCCACCTTACAAGATGTAATGAGGTATGTAATGTATGCTTGGGCCATAATCAGCACCCATTCTCCTAATCCAGTCTGACCCGTCAAGCACATTATTAATTCCTTTCCCTCATATTAAGTACAACCTTCTGAGTCCTTTTCAAAACATGAAACGACCATCATCTAATTCCAACATTAAAATCCATGGGGTTGTGATCCCTAAACTAATACTAACCTGTAATTACACGTACTTAGCTAACATTTTGCAAATAAAAATGACCTGTGACTTCTAACCTGTAACACTGACCTTCAAAGATATAACCCCTGATCAAATTAGCTTTAACCCTGTATTACAATTTGGAAGGTGACTTCAATGTTACAAGCACACCCTTCTGGATTGAAAGACAAGCACTGTAACTTACCACTCAATACATCAGGACTGATGTAAGCAGGGCTTCCTCTTTGGTCTTTAAGTAAATCACGATCACTAACCAAATGCTTGCCCAGACAAAAGTTAGTAATTGTGATACGACGAGTACGCTTGTTCAGCACCATATTGCCCAGCTTCAAGTCCCTATGGACAATGTTTTTCTGTGAAAGAAACAAAGTTTCAAAATTCGTAATACTGTAGAGAAATATAGACAAATGTGATCCAGTCTTTTAAGTGTAAGAGCAACAACATGACCCTTCCCATTAATGAGTTCTACTTTCTGACACCATCCAACTTCTGTGTATCTCAGTTTATGAGGTACATGTAGTCATTCTTCACTCAATTTTTTGCTGAGTTTTCTGTGTTATTGTTGCGCAATTTTCCATCAGTTTTTCAACTCACTTTTCCGTTTACACTTTCCACTCAGCATTTAACTCCTCAGCATTTGCACCACAAAACTGACCTTTTTTTTTAGTAACAGTGTCAGATTGGCAGGTGTTGAAATAAGCATAATCTGGCATCAATGTCCTGGGCTTCACGTCCTAACATGAATAATTCAGTCGAAGTATAAGCCTTGTGCCAATGTGAAACTGTAAGTTTAGTATTCCTGGTTACATTCTGGTAAGGTAATGTTTGTATAGTAAATATCAGATCTGTTGATCAGTTTTGAACCCTACAAAAGAAAGGTTAAAACATGCACACTATTATAATTAATGACTAAACATGTCGGTGGCCTACTTAAAATTGACAGCTTAATAGAATGACAAGACGATTACTACAGATCTCTACACCCAGAAAAACCCCTGAGTCCTTGTCCTTCAAGAGACAAATATTTGCGCACATACGAAGCTTAGGACATATTCAGTAGACCTCAATCTAATATCCTGTGATGGCTGGCACCAAACCGCGACTTCCTATATAACAAACAAGGATGACTACATATAGCAGCAGCTGACTGTAATAATAAAGCCTAGAGGGATAGATATAGTGTGTGACTCTAAGGTGGTTGTTCCCATGCTGAAAGTGTCGTTCCTCCTGTCTGTTAGATCTGACTTCTCCTCAGCTTTTCATAATAACAAAATCAGTTAATGGCGCCTACCATCTTCTAACTACATGTACATGTGTTTACTACAGAACAAGTGCATTAAACCTCCATAGGCAATTAACAGACAGCTGAAGGAGATATTGGGATGGGTAGGTTTTACTTCCAAGATCTAAAATCTTTCAAAAGATTTTAATCTCCACACATATGTATTTCCAATCATTATCAGGTGATTATGACTTTAACCTTGGAACTTGTAAATCCTGATTTAATATTACACTTTCACAATTTACACTTTTCCAATTACACTCTTACCTTTGAAAAACATCTTTAAAAATGTAATCAAGAAATTTTGTTTTTCATCAGTTAACTTCAAGCATTGACCCTTTGACCCCAAAACAAAACAACTTACATACAACACTTTAATCTTACTTTCCATAATTTAAAGGCACTTTTGTCATTAAATCAGTTTCAGAGGACAGGTTATTTATGTGCATACAAAGACCACCGTCCTGAAAGACAATCCATAGAAAGGTTAAGAACTAGAGAGGACAGAAATTGAGTAAAAAAAAAGAGCACTTGGGCCATTACTAAAGATCCTCATTTTCTGTGGTGTCTATGTCTCTGTGTTTTTCTTCCCTTCTAAAAGGTCTGCAAAGTAAAGTTGATTGGAAGCCCCTACCTGGGCACTGTACTTTCTCCATGAACTGTTTGACCTCACTGTGTCTCCACCAGCTTGCCTAAGGCTCTGACACAACAACTCTATTCATAGCAACTAAATCAGCATGTAATGTTTGAGTCATTAGATAATGCATCCCATACTGGCTACAATTTAAGGCTTTCCTGTTTTGCCAGTTTCTAGCTAAGTTGAACCAAGGTCAGGTAGCCAAAAAGCCCAAAAGACACATGTTCCCAAAATTTTCTGTCATGTCAACAAATTTAGTTTCACAGCCATACCTGTGTTTACGAACTTGATCAAAGGAAAAACAATCATGACAAAGCAAACATACATGTAGATAAAGGAGAAAAAACATCCATGTGTATCCCTCCAAAAAGAAAGAGACAACGTTTAATTGAACAGTCATATAACTTAAAGAAGACATTTCCCACTTTCCATTATCTGTGTTGTTTCCTAAAACCTACAGGCACGGTTACTGCTATGGCAGTTGAAGAACCTAATGTATAGTGTAGGTATTTGATGCAGCAGTCAGTGTACATTAATTTCGTTACCACCATCCACTAAATAATCAAAGTACTCATGAAACAAAACACTCATGCAAAAAAATGGGCTCTCCATTTCAGAGTCTTTGCTTAGACATGTGTATCCTTAACTCCATCCTATGAGTCCACACTAACATTGCTGGCTTACTCGCAAGCAACTAAACAGTATGTAGGAAAGGTAAGCTGAAGTACATACCTTATGTAAGCTCTCAACTATACGCACCACATCAGAAAACATGATAATTGCTTCTTTCTCGCTCAGTTTCTTCTCCTGTATAACATAATGCTGGAGATTCATCAAATCACTTGTCTTATTACTGAACTCATGAGCTGCAAGGCAGTCTAAAACTAAGCAGAGACGTTTCTTGTATCTGCCTGTTGGAGCTGGCCTTTGTCCTTTGCTACTTCGAGGGTGGTCTTGCTTTAATTCATAGGCTCGGTCCTAAATACAAAATGGGACACAGGAATTCAATATCATGTGAAACTATCTTACATAATTTTGCAAAAGTCTGTACAATGCCTCCACTCTAATCTATGAAATGTTTAGGCATTAACACATCTAACAAACTCAGCAGTATCTTGATGAACTCAGAACTACCTGTGTACATCTCAAGTCACTAGTACATGTATTGAAGTAGGCTTTTGTTGTCCCAATTTGGCCTGGAAACAACGAACACGCTGTTGAAAGTTGCCAAGTGTTCAATTTAGCAGGATGTTAATTGGCCAATGCCCTGGAAATCAGGCTGAACTGCATGCATTCAACTGAAAAAGTTACCATCTTTAACCGCTGTTCATATGACCAATGCAAAGCCACAACCAGCACAGTCTCTTTATCAGTCAGTACTAATTTCACATTTGCAACCACACCTCCCGCAACATATATGTATATAAAATTAAAACAAGGCTGTGAGATTTCAAAACTTGCAAAAGAAACAACGAGAGACCCTTGATGCAGTTCCTAGAGGCCTTAAAGATCAAAGCATTCATTTGACAAGCTACATGTATGTTGCTTACTTGAAAGAGCCCATGATGATGAACAACACCCTCTTGGTTATGTAATAATGACAGCAGAGAATATTCAGTGTGAAGCAACATCTTTCCTTGCCTCTCATCATTGCTCTCTTTGCCTTGTTCAGATAGGGTCAATAACTGCATGGATAAAGCAACATACTGTATGTTAGTGTAGAGTCAGATCTGCAAAAAAAAATGAAGACATTTTTTAAAAGACATTTCTGTCAAGAGAAAGATTCAACTTAGATTGGCTGCCAAAACCAGCATTTGAATTGATAAATAAATTCCACAACACATATGCATGTACCTTCATTGAGTAAAAATTGTCTGTGCCTTCTTTACGAGCCAGACAATGAACGATGCTCCTGACAGGAGAGGTGCCTAAACGTGGTCCCAACAGATAAGGCCCAGCTCTCTTCAATGTTAGAGGATGGCTGCGGTTTACTCGCTGGGTGCTTGGTGCTGTTGTCGTTGTACCAATGGAACCTGATAATTCTGAAGGTTGCAAGAGGGTAGAGGCTACAGTTTGAGCAGTCTGTTGCAATGAAGACAAACTTGGTGTAGTTATCAAACTTGCTGATGTTGGATCCTGGATGGGTGTCAACAAAGACTGAGATAGAAGAGCCTCCTGAGATGGCTGCGATAGTGACCTTGATATGGCAGCTCCTAGTTGGGCTGTTAGCGGGGAATGTGATGAACTTGTTGTAGATGAATTTAGATACTGAGGTACTGCTGATGTGACCGGTGAAACTGATGGAACACTTGCAAAGCCAGATGTGTTACTGACACTCGGTTGCTCCTGGGAATATCCTGGTCTTTCCAGGATAAATGTTGATGGACTGAGATCCGAAAAACCAGAATCTGAAGATTCTGAAGAAGAGGAAAAGGAGGTGACCAGAACTGGCAAGTCTCGATCTCTCCTCCTTGATACTTCTGATGGTGATACATTTGTCTCTGAGCTATCTCTCTGTACTGGTCTTCTACTTCTATTGCCATGGGAATGTTGACGTTCATGAAGTTCATTCAATGAAGGCACTTTTCGCTTCATTTTGGAGTTACAATAAAGTGGCAAAGACTCAGCAATCAGCAAGTATCAGGTGATAAAAACGTTCATTGTTCAGGAAGACAGTTTTGAGATACTGGTTCACAGAAGCATTTCATCTTCATCAACATCTGGAAGTAAGAAAAGAAAGATCAATCATTGTGTTACATGTATGTAATCACAAGGACCAAGTGACCATAGCACTGCAAGCAATGTACATGTATACTGAGGATGGGAATTTATGTTAAATTTGAAAAATGTTTAGAAACTTGCCAATATCGTTTAAATGTTTAAATGCGTAAAGACCTCAACCTTACCACAGTGTTTTTAAAAACTTTAAACACAACAAACTGTGTACAATGTAAATGGGTGGCACAAAGTTTCAGTGATGAATTCATTGTAATCCTGACACGACCGAACATGACCTAAAGTGTTCCCAAAATCAGATTACATTTTACAGGCATCATTAACAATCAAAATGAATGCCAGACTGCATTAATCAAACCTCTGAATACATACATGTAGCAAACAAGATAGGACTTAACAACTAGGTACACATTGTACAAGTGTGGCAATGAACAGAAAGACCAATACTATGCCACCACCATTTTGTAACTTGATAGCATGCCAGTTGTCAGCTACCCTATGGACAACACAGCTCCATGGTCATCACAAAAAGTACATGCTACACGATTCTGATGTGAAAAGCAATTCTAACTTCTGATTTTTTTTATGGAGTGGATATGTTGTCATGTCTGCCTCCAATACTCGCACTTTCCCTCGGTTTCTTGAAATCAGCATTACCATTTGTACAACAGCTATAAAATTATAAAATGAATGGTTGATCATTCTCACTGTTGGTATAACATCTCGGCAACCCAAGTAACACATGTCTACCACCGGGCAAAAGGGAAATATGTTCCTTCTAGCCACATTCTTGCATGGTAGTGAAAGCTATGAAAAGTATGAAGTACATGTACATGTACCTTGTACAACAAAGTATCTGGATGTTCAACTGCAAGAATGGTAGTCATTATGGACTGGTGAGTGGTAACCTAGCATTAAATAATTTATATGGTAGACAGCACCGTTTTGGTGCAAAGATACTGCAATCCGCATCGTCAGCCCCAACACCATATTTGGAAACTGAGACAATGGTACTTCTGCAATTCAAAAGGCACCCACAAAGGTGTCTTTCGATTTCCAGAAGTAACTGCTAGGTACATGTGTCTTGGGATCAAGGACAAAAGCATGAGCAGTAAAAGATTTTTTTTGTGAACGTTTTTCGGAAAACACTTTAAAAAATGCTGAGTAAAACCGGTTCTTTTCAGAACACCACATACTTCAAAAAGAGATATATCCATGGTGCTACCGCAAACCCATCTCGTTTACTTAACACTTCAAAAGTTTAAATCATAAATCCAAACACAGAAACTACAAATTCAGTTAATAAACAGAGATTGGGTTGATAATCAATATCTCATCATGATACATGCTGCACAAGTGTGGGAGGAATTCCTCCATACATAGCTCCATGGAACAAGTATAAAGTAGCAAGAGTGTAGGAAGTTAACCACAGCCATAAGGACCGTGAACCATGCTACAACCATGACAACTGCATGGCCATGGTAGGTAATCGGGACAATAGTCATCCACAAAGGAATCGCGTACAGGTAAGGAGTACAATACCTACAATAATGAAAGAGTGTACAAAGTGACGCCTACGTCCCGGATGTTTGCTCTTTGGCACAACTCAAAAATCCCACCAACGTGTAGTGAATTACATGTACGTCTATCAAATCTCCATAAAAGGATTTCAATCTACAAACCCGTTGACGAGGAAAATCTTCTTCCGCCGTTTCTCCAACACCTCGATCAGTGAAGTCGTGGAATGGCAGCCAAAACTAGGTCGCTCAGATCGTTTGTTTCCAAGTGAAACATGATTTACGCATCACGCAACGTTTATATATACGTGTAGACTCGCTGTAGCTCTGCGCGCAGTGTCATGACTGTGGGCATACATTTCGTGTGCTAGTGCAATATGTAAGATGCACACATAGACTGGTTTACTGTCCTAACTTACAACCTCTTTGGTCGAACCATGGAGCTATGCGCTGTATGTAGGAGCCGAGTGCTGGGGGGGGGTGAAGAGCTGTGGAAGAATGCCTATCTGGCTTTGGGACCAAGAGATATTCTGTTACATGTATCAACTTACAACCATCGATTAATCAGACGTTTGAAAAAAGTCCGATTCTATGGTTCAAGCGTTATGCTGCCACTATGCAGACATCGAGACGGGATCCTAAATGGAGTTTTATTTCCCAGACTAACATTTTCTTTAAGTTCTAGTTTGAAATGGTTTCTGAATCTGAATCGTATAGTTGACAAAGCCTTCATCAGGAAACATCACACCAACCTGAGGGTTAGTTTGTGGCGTGGAGCTAGACATGTCTTCGGTAGCTTACTTACAAGCACCGAACAACTTAAAAAGTTCAGCTCTAAAAGTTGCATGTGATGTTTTACCAGATTCAACAATCTTAGATGGGAGATTATTCCAATCCCAGATTGTCCGTGGAAAGAAGCTGTTGCTGAAGGCACTGGTTCAGGCATATATATGTAGTTGGGTTAATTTATATTTGTGTCCCCGAGATGGTCGTGTGTTTGTAGTGACAAAACCTTCTGCTGGTGCATCGACAATGCTATTCAGAATCTTATTGAGTATGACTATCGACCGATTTTCTTCATTGCTCTAGGGTAAGCCACCAATCATTTGAGAGAAGCGATGTAACTGTCCCTGGTGACGTGCTATAATTTTCGTAGAAGAATGTTACAGCCAGTTTTTGAACTTGTTCTATGTGATGAATGTCTGACTTCAAATGAGGATCCCAAGATGTTGAAGCATATTCATGGACAGGACAGACCAATGTCTTGTAGGCAGTTTCTTTTACATTAGTACTACAGAACCACAAGTGCCGTTTGATTAATCCTAATATATTTTGAGATTTCTTAACCACTTCTGAAATTTGTCCTCTCCAGGTCACGTTACTAGTAATAGTGACACCAAGACTTTTGGGGAGCCCACATTCTGTAGGACCTGACCACAATTGGTAGCTAGGTTTAGTACATTGCCTCAACCCTACAGACAAAGTGGTACACTGTGAGTGTTAGGATCGAATTT
This sequence comes from Acanthaster planci, assembly GCF_001949145.1. Next base: position 1,540,446 of record NW_019091403.1, on the reverse strand, counting down.
CATCAGCCACTTTGATTGTCATAATTCTAATTTATGAAGATTCTGTTGAAGTTGGAGCTTATCAGCATTGTAGATGAGGCAATCATCTGCAAAAAGACGGGCGCTGGATGACAAGTTCATTGGGAGATTATTATCAAAAAAGCAACGGTCCAAGGAATAAAGCTCGGAGGGGAACTCCAGAGGTAACTGGTATGGACTCAATTAAGCCTGTCCTTCAATGATTAAGCTACTTTTTGAGTACGACCACTGAGAAAGTTGCCAACCCAAGTATGCAGTGAACCGGTAATTCCATAGTGAAGAAGTTTGTGCTTATAATAAATTCGCTTTTTGCACGCTGCCCGGAGCCATAGGGATATGCAGAACCTCGAACTGGCAGCTTATACGGTCGCGTCAGAAATCGGCTTTGACCGATAATCGCATGATAAGAACTAACGCAGCAGGCGCAAAATTGCATAAGCAACATACGCGGGAATCGACAAGGTTGACTTTTGTGTCTGTAAAAGTGAAACGTATTAACGCATCGTTTACGCAACGCAGTGAACGCACCCAAAAACGTACCGGGTATGTAAATTTAGGAGTCTTAAAGCTGCTAGATCGAGGCTCTGCATGCATACGCGTGCGGCAGCAGCGTGCAAAGAGCGAATATTTGTAACTAAATAACCCAAAATAAGTTGATAATTCCTTTTATTTCAGGTTCAAGTGTAAAATTGCGCTTGTGGTCAGTGGTATTTCCAGTAAGGGCAGGGGAAGCGAATTGCCCCTTGACGGATTTTTTGTCACATATAATTTTATTTATTTATCAAATAAAAGCACCAAAACCCTTAATATTGTGTTGAATAAGCCCGAAGCCGCATTCACTTTACCCCCCCCCAAAAAAAAAGCTGGATACGCCGCTGTTTTTACAGAATCCATTTCCAACTGTTACTCGAAATTTACCTATAGCAGGACTGTTAGGCAAGTTTATCTTTTATGGTAGGCAGGTTCCAAAATGGACTTATCGAACTCATGCTGGTTTGAACTGTATTGTATTAGGGTACCAATCTTACAAATGTTTACTCACTGTGCCATGTGCACCATGTCCCGTGATCGTAGGCCTACGTACTGTACGTGTGGGTGCACGCAATCTTTACCAATTTCACATGTTCTACCTGATTTAGTGAATATCGCTTCCCATCTTTAATATATTAAATTTGCACATCGAATCAGTTTCACTAAATTCACATCAGTATGGCAAGCCAGCGCAAGGTCGGTGGAATGAACGAACCACGGAAAGCAGATGACGAAGTTCAGGGGTATGCTGATCAGGTACATAATGTCGTGAACTTATGTAACTCCGCCCCTTTCTGCATTTTCGCTTACACTGCCGTTGGAGGGGGTCATGATTTGATTTATCTGATCAATCCTGTTTGAATGAATTGTTAAATTTGTTCTCAAATTGTTATTCTACGTACCTGTAGGTGAAATCCAAAGTGGAGGAGGCTGTTGGCAGAAAACTGGACAGATATGAAGCAAAGCTCTACACCACCCAGCTTGTAAATGGTATCAACTATTTTGTTAAGGTACAGATGAAATTGTTTTGTGGTAGGATTCCATGAGTCATACATCTACGGTGCATTTCAGACAATGACAAAGCTACATGTATTTCAACGTGGGGGATTTAGCCTTGAAATCAATGTTAATTGTTGTTATTCATATGACCTGTATGAATGTACATTGTAATGCATGAGACCGACATCACACCACCATTACTATGTTTTCAAGATGTATTTTTGCATTGGGGAGATTGTTAATTATATATAACGGGGTTGCCCTTACCCAACGTATATTAATAAACACTGTATGCTCAGTGCTTGTCTGAGAGCTTGCGAAAAAACCTCACAAGCTTACTCGGGTGGGACTCAAACCCACGACCTCCTACTATGATAATGCAGGTCACAAAAAGAGGACCGAATGATTTAGGTTAATGTTAATTACCTGTTGAGCATCAAGATAAACTCCTTGTATGATCTTTTTTTCTACAGATCGATACTGGTGATGGCAAGTTTGTGCATGTTAGGCTGCATAAGACGTTCCAGGGAGACATCACATTCCACAGTTGCCAAGATTCAAAGAGTGAAAATGATGCACTGGAGTACTTTTAAATATTAAATTTGACATATACAGGAGAAAACACAAAGTTTCTTAACTTCAAAATGATCACCGTTTTCGTTTTTTGAGCCAAAGGCCGATAGACAGATCTGGGCTGTAGATTCTTAAATGATTGCTGCTTCCTATCAATCCATGAAAATCTGCTTATTTGCTACTCTCTTTTTCATTGTTTTTCTAAAATCTTCCAAATCATTCAACTTTGCTAAAGTTTGGTCAGTTGCAGATGTGGACCAAAAAGGTGTTGGGGCAGGCTCCAGGGACCTCAAATACCACTAAATTTTAGGAAAATTTGTAATATTCAAACAAGTAATATGAGTTGACTTATATAGTTGAGTATCATCATGCATGGTGTATTAAGCATGTAAAATACCATTGTGAATATTAAAACGGAAATCAAGCTGAATAATATAAAATGTATTACATGTAGTTTATCTTTTTTATGGAAATAAAATTTTTCTGATAAATATCTTGTCATATTTTTGAATGGTCGATGCAACTTCACAACGTTGGAGTCTTTGTTACCAAACATACATTTTAAGTGAAGAAATTATATGTACTCTGAATGATTTTGACTCCAAAACAGCCAAGTCCAGTCTGTACCACATACAGTAAATACGGGTGTGTGTAGTGCCTTTAATAATACATTGAAATTTTTTCTAAATATGTAACTTGAAGAAAATGACTTGGCGCTGACATTCTGAAATTTATTCACAGTCTGCCAATAAAAATGTTTATAACTGTTTGATACCACTCTGAATGAGACAAGTGGATATTTTATTGTGAAATTTAAAAAGCCCCATTTGCATTTGTAAATAAATCAGTGAAAAGTTCACTAAAAATAAATAGCAGCTTGACACTTTTCAGAAGATTAATTTGATAAAAGGTTACACAAAGCAAGACAGAAATGGGAAGAGTAGTTTTAGGCTTTTTTTATATACTTGACTTTCTGACCAAGCATTGTTGACAGTTTCAAAATTTACATGGGTACAAAAAATGTACTCCTGTAACATTTCATTTTGAACTGTAATTGGTCTGCAGTGACAACGTAATAATCCAAGCAGGAAATGCAACAAATAAAACTACCACAAGAGTAGTGATGCACTGTAAGACCTGCTTACACGTGGAAATTACCACATTCTCTTCCTGGACAGTATTACTTTATTTGGTGTGCTGTCAAAGCCGAAAGTGCAGCAATACTCCATATCACGCAAAGCATCTTACATGACCTAGGTGGCCTTTTTCTGATTGTCCAACACTTCTTGAAAGACCTGTACCAAAGGTCAAACTATCTTTTAGTTTTATCATAGCCAAGTGTAATTTCATGTTGCTCTACTTCTTTCTTGATGCCCTTTTGGACTTCATCAGGTAGCTTCCAGTGTTGGAGGAGATCCATGCGTTTATATATTGGTAACCACCACTTCTTAGCATGTTCCAATTTCTCTTCACTGAGTATTGAGAAGTCAACTCCTTGCAATTCTTCTCTCTCCCAGCGTTTGTACCAAGGCTTGGGCTTCATCTGAACCTGTGCAAAAGAAACCAAATTAAAAGCATTACACGTACATCATTTCCCCCAAAAAAAGTGCGGGTTAAAAAAAAATCAGCGTCACTGCACCACTTTTGAATCCAGCTCCTGACCAGAAACTGGAGATTTATCATTTTGGCCTAAGTTTACACATGTATACATGTAAGGCTTCATCGAGGGTGAGATTTATCAGAATTTTTCCTGATTTCAGGATTTTCTATACAATCTCTTTTAACATCTTAAAGTCCTGAGTTTACCATTAAGATTTTTTTTTCATAAAAAATGATACATAACACAAGAAATGGGTATTTTAAGGAGCATCTTGAAGCAAACACAATGTATACCACAGACTGTACACTGCTTTGGACGCCAGCAAAACCTCTGGTGACTATTTTATGGAGATTTTATATTCCTTTAATCTTAACCTTGCTTCATACACAATAATTTCAGTGAATTCCCCCAACAAAGCACTGTTGTAGCTGGACAGTGACTGTCTTGCATGTAATAGTAACTGGTAATAACCACTGACGTACATGAACATGTAACTGCTGCCACTCCCTCATTTCTACATTTTCTTGACACCCTTGAGCACTGCACATCTGTTCATGATTTCTGTGTCAGGCTCAAACTTAAACATAAATCCTATATTTTTATTTGTACAATCTAGAAGTCTATCAGGGCAGCCTACCTTGATAGGATTAACTGGGACTGGTTTGCCTGGTGGATGTTTGATGGGAACCATGTTGGGATCAATGGTAGAATACTCTGGCAATGCATCCTGAAGATATTTCAAGTCTGAGTCCAACCTCTTCTCTAGCTTCAATACTTCAATCTTTTGGATGAGTGGACTGTACAACTCATAACAGATGTCAACTCCTGATCACAAAAACAATTATTACACATTAAAATTATTGCTTGATAAAGTGATTGCTGTTATTAAAGTTCATTTAAAAAGTAATCAAACCATTTCTACTACCTTCCAAAGATGATGTTGCCTTGGTGTAACAACTGCCAACTTGGCAGGACAAACAACTCCATTATGAAAACAGATTGGCACATTCATTTCCCTTAATGTAATTCACACAGCCTTCTTAATAGAGTACCGAAGTGTGACGTCACTGTGAACCAGAAAGTGCATTGCAAATGAATGGAGTACGCGCGCGTGTTGGTTTACGTGCTGATTCACGCACTCATGCCTTCTACACACTAATTGTGCACGTGATGTATTCACTTCGGTACTTTATATGAGCACATATCCCACTCACTTTCAGTCCTTCATTTCTGATATCCTCACCTTGATCATTGATGATATTTCTGAGGACAAATGTTGCACCGAGTCCATAACCTCCTCTTCTTGTACAAATACCTACAAAACGACTGCTCTTACCCTTAGCGTGGGGATCTGCCACTATGACAGCCATAATACTACCTGCAAATAAATTAAGACAAATCTGCATGTGGAACTGAACTAATTATTTATAGACAAGTATTCTCAATTGGTGGCGTGCACTTTCTACTTTTGTATGTTTTTTCTTTTCATCACATTTGCAGTTTTCAAAACTGAATTCATTATGCAACGTTTTTACAAGTCCAGTTTCTGTACATCTCTGTGCTGTCGTTGGCACTGTCATCTGGAATGTAATACATGTGCCACATTCCATATTTGACAGATGGTTCTCGCTGTCCCATTTTGACTTACCAACATAGAACTCTGGGATGCTGATGACCTTACGCCTAGTAAAGCAATCCTTTCTCTCCAAGTAGTCCTTGAGTTTGGATCTTGTCCCCATTGGTGGAAGCAATTCTGGACTAATGAATTGTTCTCTTGTTTGTCCATAGGATCCCCCATCCTGATCATGTACATGCTTTTCCCGTTTGTCAGCTGTTGTTTCAGCTACAGTAATTGTATCTCCCGTGGTTGATACTGGGCATTTGAAATCTGTGAAAACAGAATGTGACTTCTGCAGTAATCTAAAGTTGCTTCACATGTAAATGAATAAGTAGCATGTCATTTCACACCTAGCCTTACAGTGTACTTAAATTAGCTGTTTGCTTTGCAAATTGAGTAAGCGCTCAACTTCTCAAGCAAACATTCCCATGTCTTTGCCAAGACATATATACACTTTATGAAACTGTTTCAGTAGTGTAATATATATTATGTGTAAAATAAAGTAAACTGAACTAGTACTACTGAAAACTCAATGCAAGAGTTCTGGGAAAGAGTTCCATGCAGGATACGGACAACACCCGATATCCTCTGTGCACAAACCTATGAATCTTACTTGAAAAAATGTGTTTTCTCGGTAAATTTTGGGGAATTTTCCCGGCTAAATTTCACTTTTTAGGATATGTTAACACTTTCTAATGTCTCACGTCTGTTACAACATTTTAAGGGAAAATTAGTGTTGTCTGTATATTGAACTTTTTCCGAGTTCTGTACCAATTTAAGGTAACCCTCACGCTTGAAAAGCTGGAGGAACATTTCCCTCCCTGGCCCCCATCTCCTTCCCCCATCCCACCAACCTACGAAGCACACGTCCATGTGGCATCGATTCTGCGCCACAACCCCAGCATACACAATGACATAGCACAGGCCGACATGCACATTTGCATGAAGACGGCGCAAATCATGCCCGTCCGCATCTATATCCGCCTGGCACTGCAGATTATCGTGCCAGCATAGTTTTGTACAAAGGTGCATTGGACTCACTTTTGCTCGGAAGATATCTTTGTAACAGGCACGGTAATCGTGCGCGGAAACTTGAATGTAAGGCCATGTTTCATCGGGAATTAGTGGTGCTTGTAATAAGTTGTACTGCAGCATATGATGTACATGTACTGTACATGTATGCCATATGTGCGTGCGCATATAGCTATATAGCGCCAGTGCAACAAGAGTCGAGATAGGGTGTAACAAGTAATATTGTTCCACTGATCTATATTCTTCAGTACTTACTTGATTGCTGATCATTGATGACGTACCTGGAAGGAGGGATGCTATTTTCAACAGTTCAACCCTATTGCTGTCATACCGGGGGAGTTCTTTCTCACTCAGATATAATATCGGGTGTAAACAATGCTCCCCCCCACTTCCGCCGCCAGTGATTCTGAAGCGGGTACGTTATTTAGCATAACACCGATTTGCTGAAGAGAACAAACGGTGGTCAATAGAGGGCGGTTTGGCTCGCAGGTGGGCGAAAGTTTTGACATTCTTAACGGCTTGTCGATATTTTTTATTTAATACAGATTTTGTTTGGAATTGCATTTAAACTTTGCATTTTATATATGATGAACGATCCTATATACTAGCGATAATTACACCCGGAAAAATAGAGGATAGTCTGCTGAAACTGAGAGCGATTCCGCCAATCACCACAATAACTTTTGGCCCTACTGCGAGGCGCGAAGCCACAATCAGCATCAAACTTGAAAGCCTTACTCACGGTCCAGAAATTCTATGTTTTATTTCATGGTGTTGTTTTCCGACTGTTTTAGTGCGAATGGTTGACATAAATATTAAAATTAACAATTGCAAAATAAATATTAAAGTAAAAATAAACTGAAAATATCCTCGTAAGTTATAGCGGGGGCAACTCCCCCCCCCCGCTGGATACACCACTGGCGTAAAGTCGCATTCCAGTCTTTCCTATTTTGAGGGTTCAAAGTCAAATATTCAAGTGGAGGTTAATCGTTGGGTTTTGTAAAACACGTATTTGGAAATTAATCTGTCTATTTAATTCCAAAATTTTTGCAGGATCAAATATTTACCAATGTTACTTTTCTCAGCAAACTCAGTTATAGTGTGACGTCGCGCCCCTTCGACGAAGGCGAGGGCGCCCTCCTCCTCGAGGCGTGTCGGACGGCACGCCGGAGGTAGTCCCTGAGCGGCTAGGGACGAGTCCGTCGGGACCGAAGTATACCGTCCCCCAAGAAAGTTGGTCTTTGTCGAGATGATGGCTAATCTGATCGGTCGAAACTTAATGACGTAACCCAGACAGAACTGACTTGAAATAAACTTCGCCTGGACTCCTGACTTATATGCAACAATTAACAAGCGGCTGGCTTATTCATCAACACACTCAACCAATACACCAGTAGAGGGCGCTATTGACGGGAAACTGTGTGATTATACGTGACCGGACTTCGCCGCGCCCAGAGCAGCAAACACCACAATTAATTGTGGGCATCCAGTGCCGAAGCAGGGACTTTGGCAAGTCTACGGGGCTTATTGTCAGGGCTGTGCCAGCAATCCGCCCTTGCATGGACCGCAAGCGCCTATCAGGAACTATACCGCACCACCAATTAGCCCCTTAACCTACCGAGCCCCTCAACAACACACGCACCACTCTGACTTAGGCACAGTCACACTAGGCTAGGTGACTTTAATCCTTGCACAGGATTCTCGGCCTTCTCCTCAGGATCAGCCCTTGATCAAGACGTGTGGGCTTAACCTGTGTGGCGCCTTTTATAGCTTTCGCGCTGCTGTGACCACGCCCGCGCAAGTGCTCACGTGACCAAGCAGTGACTTCCGCTGCCCTATCGCATAACGCACAAGGCGGAGCCTATGCGCCGCGCTTGCTTAACACACAGCTATGCGCGCCTAATGTCTGCTGCGCCTCTGGATCCAGTCCACTAATTCAAGCCCCATATTGAAAACAGTGTATAATCAGCACTGTTCAGGGCCCAGTAGCATGCACACCAACATCCCTGAGATTTCTGAAACACAAATTAAATTCTTGTTTGGTCACTTATTTCTTTTCAATTTTTTGTGGGTTAAACAATCACATTTTTAATTATTCCTACAAAACAAAATCACCCCCATTTTTCCGAAGTCTGATTGCAGCCATTTTCCAAGTGGCAATCCTCAACTTTCACGGGCACTTAGGGTCATTTTTCAACCGTAATTTTTAGCCCTTCTGCTCTCATATGAAAGCTCAAAGACCTAGGGAGTTGATCCCGGCAACGATTTACACAATCTCATCATTTTCGGGGCCAAACAATCTCCTTTTTCAAAAGATACTGTGGGGGGGCACTTTTAATGCTAATGAGCTGGCCAGAAATTCTCACTTGAATTAGTGGTCTGCACCCCTCTGTTACTGAGCAGAGCGCCATCTATATCTTTGCACCGCGCCTAGTGACTTGCGCCCTCTGTCACGCCACAATACAATTATTCGTGCCCAGTCAAAGATTTTCAAACAATGTCGGAGACAAAGACCCAAAGCTGCCAGAATAATGTCACATTGCCATCTAATACCTTTGCTCGAAGTGTTCCATGTACGTACCATCGGAAAGCAATCTTTCTGCTGAATTCAGAACTTCCAATATCTCAGTTTTGAAAATTCCGACTTTCAGCTCATTCAGGTGACAGGTCACATATAAATGCCCCACCACAAGCCGGGTTATGCCTTGACAGGGGTGCGCGGTCATAATCAAGATTTGGTTCTCTTGTTTCTCTTATGTTAATATCTTGCAGGATTTGCATATTTCATAATCACCCTATTCAAATTTGCAAAGAAAACCTCTGACGAATTACAACCGAACCAATTCAGTGGTTACGACCGCCACTAAATAAGTGCACCCCAGTTATGCACTAGGAAAGTGTAACAGCGCCACCAACATGATGAAAAGTGTTTCAACGTGCATGTCTGACGTTGATCGCAGCTAATACGCTGGTGTGTGAGATAAAAAGGTGTATACATATAACTTTCCCTGAATTAAGTTTGCCAAAACAAATTGAAGAGAAATTGTCAAAATAACTTTGATGATAATCATCACACCTTATGCACGCACACCCAACCAAATTCGGTTTTACTGAGAACTGTCCTGTTCCCCTCAGGTTTTCATCATTTCAATTAAAGAATGATTTTTGTGAATGAGAGATCCCGGGACCCATCCCGGAAGTGCCTATCCAAATTGTGGGCACAGGTGAACAATTTCCTCACCTTTTTAATTTATGCGTCATGGTTTCACAGGGAATGACTGAAAGCACACCACTCAACTACGGAGCCTCAACTGATACAGCCATTTCATTCTCATTACCGCCTTCAATTCCATAAATTCCTTCAAGTTCAGGGCGTATTGTGATTCATGTCAATGGCCCACATACAGTAGGGCGACTCATGTCAAAACACTGAGTAACCAGAAACAAGTGGATATAAAAAGACACCCACACCTACTAGCGCCATACCCAACCCGCTTCTGGTATACACCAATAAGGCTAATCCACAATTCCGTGTGAGTACCAGACTACTCTAAAATAGCATTCCATTCAAATGATGTGTTAAGCGCATGCGCAGTTGATAGTGGTTTAAACTACTGACGAGTTGCTCGTTGTAGACTTTTTGCGTCTCACTACACTAGTAAACGTTGCGGTTTTTACTCGTTGGAATCAAAAATTTTTGGGTAAATGGAATGATATTTTCGTCAGCAGAAGAATAGAGAATCCCTGCTACCTGAACCAAGATGTTTCGGCGGGGAAGGCAAGAGGACAGACTCCGTCTGAAGCGTGATATCGATTTGTGGAATGCCAGTCGGTTAGATCTGTTTGAAATAAGTGAACCAGATGAGGTAAAAAAATCCTAAACTACATCTTTCAGACCGTAGGCCTATAAACTGATCTAAGCCTGACCATGAGAAATACTCTGACCGGTATTTATGACTCGGAGTAGGCGTGATTGCTGTAGAATTCAAGCAGTATTGTTACCTGCCAAATAAAGCTTTGATTTTACTTTTTTAGGCATACGCAGACGTCATGTACATGTTTGTATGTAGGCCTTTGAAACTAAATGTCAAATGTTTTGTGCTACATCTTTGTTGTTCAAATGAGTATGACTTTGCGACGTGTGAGACTTGTTGCTCCAGAAGAATGTACATTGTGAAAGATAACAGGGAAGTAGAGTTTGCGGTTTCTGTTGACCAAGAGTGCAGATGCCACACAACAATTGGACGATCTTGCAGATCAGCTGATCGTGCCGAATACTACATGAAAAATTACATGTACATACATGTATTTTGTGGTACATTTACAACTCATAAAGTTTCTTGTCCTGAGCCCAGATAAACAGTAGCATCTTGTAATTAAGTGCAGAGAACCATACACAATGAAACTGTAAATATGTGATGTACAATGTACATGTACATGGACATGTAATTGTAAATAAATGATATAATTTAATGAATGTAAATAATCGTTAATATCTGTAGGCATGGTAGGCATGCATATCCCTGCCTGTTTAAGATTTTTCAATGAGCTACATGTACATTTCTCATTTTGCATAGTAATATACATTTACACATTAAGGAAGGTCTATAGATAATGAACTTCTTGTCAATTTCTTTTTGTTGGAAAGCGAGTGCTTTCAGGAAGTATTAAAGGAAGTTATTGATTCCATCAATTTCCTGTCCTTCAGTTGTTGGATTCACATTGCTGTATTTCAGAACATCAGGTTTTACAAACATGTTTGAGCAGATATGACATATCTGTTGAAATTAAAATTGTTTTTTTGTGGAATTTTAACAAATTCAGTCTGAAGATACAACACACTCACTATTACATGTGTACACTGTGCTTACATGTACAACTGTACAGTACATGTACACACCGGTAAATACTTGGGATCATCTTTTCCCATTTTCAAATGTGAAGAATGTGCCATCAGGAAATTTGAACCATACCCTGTACCTGTACTTGGACATAAATTGAGGAAAGTTTGAAAGAGTAATGTTGCAAATGCTGAAAATATGAATGCCAATTTATTTTAAAATAGTCATGAGTTTGGTCTAAGTGGATTTATTGGCCTAGATCATTGAAGTAAAACACAACTTTTAGTCATGCAGACATCAGTAATGGAGTTTAAATGTCACGGTGTTTAGCCCAAAATAAGCCCACCTTTCAAAATTTGCTGTAGGGAATACAGTAGCTACATGTGCAGTCATTTGCGAAAGTTGAAGACATCCTGGAATCTTATTGGTATTTCTGTCACTGGTCCTGCATTATATTGTCTCATCGAATGAGTACTTAATGTAACAGTGTAGTGTTGTATACCCATTTGAATGAATTTTTTGGCAAAAGCAGATCTTGTACAGTACATGTATGACATTTTGCCTGTAAGGCAGCACGGGTATAAAAAGCCAGTCTAAGCAATCAGAAATAAAGGAGGGCACACGAAATAATTAGACTGTTAACATTTCAAATCATGGAAATGTTGTCAAATACCTGTAGCTACTTAACCGAGATACTAAGGTTGCACATTGAAAATAAACAGAAGTTGCAATGATTGATTGGTTTAAGTTTGGTTTTTCTTCAGGTTAATACATTTTGTATGGGCGGTCCAAAACTTTTGCAAATGACTGTACATGAACATTTTGTAATATGCACATACAGTACACATACAAATGTCGGCCTCGCTCCCACCATGTGGGCCAGACATCGGACCCCACTTCTGGGGGAACATGTATATGCGGGGACCTTGGTGTGATTTGTAAATGTGTAAATCCACATAATGACATTTATGACTGAATGCAGTCAATGGAATTGAAATCCATGCCATATACGTGTACCGGTACGACAAAAGCACAGGAAGCTGTGCCAAATAATTCATACATAAACATGAGATGTTAATTTTTTCAATGTACAAATGTACAACAGCTTAAAGTTAATGCTTTTTTTTTTTATTTATTTTATTTCTGATGTTTATCCAGGGTAATCTATTCACCATAAGGTGGTCTCCCATAAGGCCCTGACATATACATTAAATAAATTTTAAAATGAATTAAAAAAATGAAAATGAAATATAACTGAAAATTATATCTGAAAAGTAAAAATAACATTAAAACTGTTGAAGAGCTGATTTTAGAGAATGTTTAAACATGCCAAGTGACTGTGCCAGTTGTACAGATTGGTCCAAATTATTCCACACTGATATCAATGTGAGCAATGGGCTGTGTTTTAGACATTCAGAATTAAACTTTGGATGTATTTCTAACCTGTAGACATTTCAGCAGGAGCCTTCTGTCTGTCTGTCTGTCTGTCTGTCTGTCTGTCTGTCTGTCTGTCTGTCTGTCTGTCTGTCTGTCTGTCAGGTATTCTTTATGTAAAGAAGGTCTCAGAGCTACTTTGTAATGTTTGTCCCCAATCCATTTCAAGTCTACAAAACTTGACATGGATTAAGCTTAAGCTGCAGTATTGGCTTCAAAACACAAATTCACTTTGTTTTGTTGTTAAACTTAAAGAGATATTACAGGTTGATAAATAGCTGACATAGTAGTTCAACTGCATGCTGTATTTATTGTGTCTACGTGTACACGTACATGTATGCAATATGACCTACATGTTGGTTTAGGGAATGCTTATGTTATCAAATTCCAGAGATTTCTTTCAAGCAAACAGAAGATTACTGAATTTATCTCTGCCTAAAAGACATACCCATATAGATGTACATGTAGGCCTTATATTTATGTTCATTTTTTTGCAGAATTTGGAATTCTTTGGTGTGATGCGCTTCTTCTACCAGGAAGAAGGTGACAAAGTGACATCCAAATGTATCAGAGTTTCAAGCTCAGCTAATACAACAGATGTCATCAATACGCTGATCGAAAAATTCCATCCTGATATGCGCATGTTGTCTATTCCAGACTACATAGTGGTGGAAGTACACGCTAATTGTGGTAAGAATGTGATGATCTACATGTAAAGTGCAATCAATATGTTTTCATATTTTGTGTTTGGAGATTTGTTGTAAATATTACAGAAACCCATGTCACTATTTACTAAACACTGGAATTCAAGTGTCAGCGTATATGCCTATAGATGACTCCAAGCTGAGAATGTTTAACAGCCACTTTAATTGGCTTTAACCGTTTAATGACATTCATTCAGATGTAATTGTGAATACATATATGTACATGTACTGGTACATGTATGTTGCTGTATTGTCCACATTTTACTTGCAGGCTTTATCTTAACAGTACTGTATTATTCCCTTGACCCTTCTAGGTCAGTTTTGGAACATTATTTGAGAACCACTGCAATTTTACACCTGTTTGCATTTGTTTTATGCAAACCCATTCTTTCTTCACTTGAGAACTTTCATTTGACCCCATACAAAAGTTACATGTTGAAAGAACACTGTCACAAGATCCAAAAGGGCAAGTTTACAAAAGAGACAGTCTGGCAAAGGATTGATCCTCATCAGTACTGATCCTCATCAGTACTAAATTCACCAGATGAGCTTAATAAAGACAACAAAATGCCCAGTCAACCAGAACAACAAAAAAAGAAATTTCATATTCCGAATTCAGTGAAGTGTGTGCCATCATGGCCCACATCTACATACATGTACATGTAGTGCAGACATTGTTAGGAATATGTACAAGCCTATGGATGCCCATTCACATTCCTACCAAACACGTAATCTTCTGAACAAGAGATGTCATTGTTTGTAGTACATGTACATTTTGTAATGTACATGTACTGTACATTACACTGTACATGTGTCATGTCATACAAGGATGGGCAGGTCTCACTGTTTATCCTTCCTTCAATATGATATGATATTCCTGTTGATGACCATTTATTTGTGCAAGTCAGGTGGTTTATTTGTCCGCATCCAGATCCAAAGAGATGATTGGTCTTGCTGTAGGCAGCCAGGTTGCCATGACAATGCCTTCCAACAGTTGTGCTCTTTGACCTTAACTGTGGCATAGGTTATGGCCTTTCAAATTGATAGATACTTTTAAAACATGCTGAAAATTTAATGTGTGGGAAAAAACAAAGAAGGTACAGTAAAGGAGTGTTTTCTAACACCTTGTCAGATCTTGCCCTGTTTGACAATAGATGACACCAGTTACTGAAATAATGAAAGCCACAAATGATCAGAGTACCCTACTGCTACTGGTATGACATTGCAGCTGATACAGTGTGTATATTCTAAATTTATTCCTAAAGGCAAAGTAGATGGTTATAAATATTTCCATCCATGTTCATGTATCATTCTTAATAGCCTTCAACTGACATTGATCACTGATTTAGTCTTTTTTTGGAGAAAGTGTAGAGCTCAGAGTTCATAGCACTACATGCTGTCTACATGTACTTTACATGTATCAGCGATAACCGTCTAAGTATGTGTACATGTAAAGTGGTAGCTTCCAAACATTACAAAATAATTCTGTTACTATGCACAGACAAAAGGAAATGGAAAATGGAGAGTTTTCAAATGGTCACAAATCATCACAACTGATTGAAACTGATGGAGAGAAATTGTAATCTTAGAAAACCTCAAATGGATGAATATAATTAATGAATTACCGTACATTTACAGTGTACATGCATTTGTGCTCGTAAATGGATGAGATGAAACAGGCATACCACGTACTGGTACATGTACATCTGCCTGTTGTACTGGTAAATGTACATGTACATTGTATGCAACGCTGTCAAAAAACTCTGCCTTCTCAAAACATGTACTGGCACATTCGTACACGTTCCGATACATTGTACTACACAAATGTAGACCTCTATACAGTTTGCAGGTACTAGGTACATTTAGGGTATGGTAAATGTCGGGAAATGGCAATGGTTCGTTTTTCCTTGCCTTGTCGCATTTTAGTAGCGCACACCTTTGAGTATGTGCTGTGTCAGCTAAATTATGTACTGTGGGTTGTAAAACCATTTAAAGTTCATGTACCTGGTACATTGGTAAAGTACATCGTACTGCTTCACTTTGCCTAACATGTGAATTGTACACGTACATGAACATGTACATGCTTTTTGTAGTAAACAATTTGGTCTTTTATAGCAGCTGAGATTTATGAGGAATATGAACATATTGGACACGTACGTGTATTATTAAGAATGTCACTTTGGTAATTGCAATTTGCATACAGGCGTAGATACATGTACATGTCATTTAGTATGCAGAAACTGACACCCTTTCCCTACCAGCATGACTGCTTGATTGAACTGCCTATAGAACCCTGGGGCAGTGTCTCTCTACTCTGGCTGTATTGTGCTGAACTGCTATGTACAGTACATGTACATGTGTTCCACTTACATGTACTGTAAGTGCTTTGAAGTTCAGGTCAGTTGGCCATGGACTGCTGAGTTTACTAAGGCTGCATATACTGAGTAAGGGGGAAGAATTGGCTAAAATAGCTGCAGGAATCCAAAGGCAGCCCATTACATGCCACAGAAACTGGCCCATACATGTATGTCAGTGGGAATGCCAAGTCAGTATATTACTAGTACATGTGGACACTGGTCAAGATATTAGTAGGAATCAAACTTTTGTCTGAGAAGTCAGTCAGAAACTCTGTCTGTATGGTACATGTACATCTGGTAGAAAGACTTGTTTTGTTTCATAAACTTCTAGTATTTCAGCTTTATGGACCATTTAGATTGTGTGTGTCCATGTACACATCAACCTTGATAGTACAGCCTATTATTAATGTACATCTCCATACACATTGCAGTAGCTTTATAAATTAAAGATGGGATTTAAACAAAGTCATTACATGTGTATGTTCATGTGCATGCTTCCTGCAAATGTTCAGGGACACAAATGCAGTAAAGTGAGATACCAATGGGTGTTATTTGTCAAAACTACACTTAAAAATGGTGGTATCCCACTACATTTATGTATGTATGTACTAGTACATGTACACACTTTTTACATGCTGACCCAAGCTGCATGTACTACAAATGTACATGTACATTGCGCTAATCATGACCGAAATATAATTTTAAAGGTTTCAATGTAAGTTTTGATGCGTAGTTGATGCTCCATTATTTTGTAACTGATTGTTCAAAGGTGCTGCATGTCGAGTTTCAGTATCAGTGTCTGTACATGTATTTGTACATGTACATCCTACATGTAGTTTGTTCATGGTCAGGTGGTTCCTGGTGGGAACTGTTTTTACAACATACATGTAGTGACATATATACGTTATTATATCAGACCGGTTCACAGCTTCTTGTAAGCAAACTTTTGTATACAATGTAGGCTACTCTTTACATTATTGCTTGGTATATGTAAGTAAATTTGTTAACTTGATTATTTATACCTGGTTCATCAAGAGTATGTCAGTAATTTGCTGAGGTAGCACTGATAACCTTGAACATGTCATTGACATTCCACAGGCTATTGTCATTGATTATACTCTCAATACAAAAGGTTATACTCAGCATGGGAACTGAAGTACATGTCCTATGCACTGGGAATTGGTTGCATACATGTACATGTATATGTAAGCATAAGGTATTTTATTTTTACCCCCTAGGGGTTTGCTTCAGGAATGTGCCAAACCCAACTTGGTCAAGTACCAATAATATACCACTGCTAGTATTTCCCTACATGTTAAGCCCATTATAAAACCACATCTGTTTGATTTATAAACAAATCAAACATGTACATGTACAGCATATAGTGCCCCTTATTGTTATGAACATTTAGTGTGTGTACATGTAGTACTGCCTGTGCATGTACAGTACTGTATTTGTGCATGTACCGGTCTACATATACATGTACGTGTACACATGTATAAGCCATGTACTGTACATGTCTGCATGTTTATCTGTGGCAAGCACATTGCCTCGGGGACAAATCTTATCTTTGTCCCTTCATGAGGTCATGCATTCAGGGTTGTCTTTCTCTTGTACATGTACATGTTACATGTACATGTATGTGTTTGCCACAAACATTGCAAAGGTTTCTGAGCTAAACACAACGTTTGAAAACAATTTTTTATGCCTGTGTCTAATAAACACTGTTTTTACACTTGTCATGGAATACATGTAATTAGGTCAGACAGAATTCATACATGTACTCGCATTAGGGCAATTTCGGGAGCAAACTATAGTTCCTCCAGTAGTCAGTTGCTTTTAACAATGCGCATGCGCTACTCAGCTATGCTCAAATGATCCCAGTCGGGCAAATTTATAAAATTCATTGTTACTCACATTTCACTGTTGGTTGCAATTCTCACAGCGTACGAGGTCATTAAAATAATTATTTTCATGTGAATGGTTTCCTCTGTAATGATAAATGAAATAACCAGCAGTGTGACCAGAACCATGGGCGTACATGTACATGTAGATCATCCAAACCATTCATTGTACAAGCGGTGTTAGTCGATCTGTAGTTAACTATAGTCGTTCCTCCAACTTACCCTTGCCACTTTCCTTTATTTCAAATGTAGTGATATGAACAGTGTCTCCTCATAGTCACTTTACCTTCCCCATATTTTTGTGTAAATTGAAAAAGGATGTGTTAATTTTTGTGTTGCACATACAGTGTATGTGTATGTGTGTACATGTACCTGTAGTCTGCACAAACATGTGCTGTGCACATGTCATGTACAAAAGAATTATACTCTTTGAGTTACAGAGAAGTGCAATAAAACATTGTCTGTGGAAAAGGGGAATCGCCTCACAAGTGCACCTTTACACCTGGTTGAGAGTTAACTGTCATAGCAATGCACATCCTGGATTTATTGTTGTTCTATCTAGAGGAGCGAGTTCTTGGGAAGGATGAACATCCCCTGAAGGTGCAGTTAAACTGGAGTGAAGATTTACGAGAGGGTCGTTTCTTGCTCAAGATGGCAAGTGATACCACAAAGGTAAAGACTGTTAAAGTTTGACAGGAATCAGGTGATGTGAGAAGAACATAGAACTTTTGTAGAGACATTCAGAAAAATCGTCAAAAACTTATACCCTATTCAGACCATGGCAATGTTCAGACTGGGCGAAGCAGGAGTATGTTTTCAAAGGGATTTTTGGCAAATTCAGTTTCAATAGTTGTGCAAAGATTTCAAAGGAAAGAGTTATGTCCAAAGGGCGGTTTGATATTTTCTGCAGTTTGGGAGAAGTCGCAAAGTTTCCACTGGGAAGGGAGGGGGTCAGATTGATCCCCTGTCCCCTGTACCATATTGGTACGGTTAGACCACACACATGTAGGGACTTCGACATGAATTTAAAAAAGACAAACCAAGAAAAACTTATTTCTGTACCGACTGATTCACTTGTATATCATTACTTACATAATGCCCAGTTGTTTATACATGTGCCGGTAGAAGTGAATGTTTGGGAGATGTGTGTACATTTAACCTTGATGAAATGATTGCTGCAAGTCAAATGAACAGCTTGTTTTGGTACAGTAGTTTTTGTCTTGCTCAATAACAGGTGAATTTATATGGTGTTGATGCTCCACCTCAGCAATTTAAGAGAAAGCTGTCCAAAAGGGAGAAGAAAGAACAGAAAAAGAAGGAAAAAGAGGCCAAGCTAAGGGTAAGATTGTGGACCTAAATTAAGCATGCCAATAGTCGTATGCATACATATGTACCTCAGAACTGAATCTCTTATGTTCATTTTATTTGTACATTTTACTCATCTTGAGCACATTGTTATGGAAGCACTACATGTACACCGTATGTTTGTGTTTCACACTGGTAATTTAAGCAATTGATTTTTGTCTGCTCTCTCTGCTGGATAATTCCATGACTTGGTTCCCTGACTCCTCCTTTCATCAGAGCAAGAATGATACAGAAGAAAGCAAGACTGAGAAGCTCTACAAAGACCTGTCTAAGTCTCGCTTCACTCGTACAATCTCTAATCCAGAGATGGTGATGAAACGCCAACGGCAGAAAAAACTTGAACAGATGGAACGCTTTAAGAATCGACCACAGTCAGGTTAGTTACATGTACTACTCCTATAGCTAGCTACATGTATGTACTAATGTGTTCTACATTTGAAGATGGTCGTTACCTGCATACATGCAGATCCCAAAATTTCATTGGCGGTAGCATGTCAGGTTTACTCAGATTTCATTCATATATACCAACTGTCTGTGACCTCCTTTCTAAATAGGAGGAGCCTTGAAGATTTATGCCCACTCCTTGTTCCCTGAAGTGCCTTATAAGACACTCCTGGTTGATGTAGACAGAACATCAGATACTATCGTCAAGGAAGCTTTGGAGAAGTTTGGCAAGCCCAAGGAAAACCCACAGGATTTTTGTCTTGTTAAGGTTGGTATCCTGCTGACTAGTAAAGCTAGTAGTGTCATATCTCAGTCAGGAAAATTTCAATGCATTTACAGTGACAAGTCTTAACACATTTTGAAGTCAAAATGTAACTTAAATGGAATTTAACGACTTGTCTGCCAGACATTGTCCACGGTGGATCTAAATTATTTAAATTAAATTGAAATGTTTTACTATCGACATTCAATTGAAGGTAAGCTTTTCTAAACTCACATCTCCAGACTCTGACCATTAGATTTTACATGCACATGTACACATCTGTGTTTATATGATTTTGATCTCCCCTGTAGTTCCTTCAAGCTCCATGTTTACAGTATGGTTTGTGATGAATGTCTGTACATGTGCATGTAGGTTGTTGTCCCACCAAAGGAGGATCCTACAACATACATTGAGAAAGGTGGTTGGGGTAAAGAGCATATCATGGATGATGATGAATCACCATTGGAAGCAGTTATGAGATGGCCAGAGAGCAGAGGTAAATTGTCATAAACCGTGTTACCTGATGCATTTGAGTAGTAGCCAATGAAATTATCAGATTGGGTTACTTATATTCATGAGTTATCAAGTGCCCATGCACCATTAATCCTAACCCTCTATGCCTTTTTTGCCAGGGACCCTTTTCAATCCTCCATAATCCTCCAATTTGGGGAGTGAAAAAATTGGATTCTCCCTCAATCCTCCAAGATCCTCCAAAATTTCTTGGAAATGTTACATGGAGGTGTGCCTACTGCCTCAATCCTTCAAAATCCTCCGGCAATTCCTGTCATTATGTTGAGGTAGTTCAAATGACATTCTTGAGCAGTGCAGTTAATTCAAAAGAAATGTCGTGCTGAATTTATGCGTGACGAAGCAGAACAACACAACGTCTAACCCACAACCTTCAGTCATGACAATAAGCCATGCGCTTTTACCATTCACCCTCAATCTTCCAAAACAGCCCAAAGGATTTTGGAGGATTGAGGAGGTTTATAGTGTTTATTAAAGGTTTGCCTACAGGATTGCATGTAACTTCTATTCAGTTCATGTACTTTGCCAATTAAAGATTCAAACATAAGCATGTAATGTTTTCTGTGACAGGTGAATTGATTTTTGAGTTGAAACTGCGACCTTCTGACTACCAGCCTCGACTCAAGAAACGACAGGGAAAGGACAACCTACAGTCACCACGATTACCACCAGAAAGACTTCCGTACTTCCTTGAATTGAATGAAGGCAAGATTAAACTACTCGTGCACTTTTAAAATCCATGGCTTTGTCACTTTTAATTGTGATAAACACACTATTTTTCATCTCCCATGATTTGAACTCAGTACTTCCTGCTTGAATGTGCAGAAACGTTAACCAGCCAATCACTGAGCTTGCTTAAGTTGACTAGGTATGATCTAGCATTGGAGTTGACTAGATATGGTCCAAGAATGGGTGCTGTCTTCATAATACTATTTGTACTCGTATCAGAAACAATTTTCAGCCTGTTAGGTGTGAAAAATGAAAAACAGTATGAATGATAACCCCCTTTAGATGGGACAGACATCATTGACTACAAACCTAAGCGCTGTCGTCTGCAGGAGAATGTCACTGAAGTTGGCAGTGAGCAAGTAGTATCAAACACAGGACAATATCTGCAGGTTAGTCAAGTCAGGATCCTTAGACATTACTGTTTGTTGCTCTCCTGTTTTCCCCTCAGTGTATGAATTTAACAATCCTTGTCTTTTAATGGGCAGAGTAAGAGGTGTATTATTTATTTGTGTCTTTTCAGTTATTTTCGCTTGGTATTCAGCCTCGTCATTGTGTGGTAGCCAATATGGAGGGTGTGGTTACCGTTACTCCCACCAGCCCAGAATCTGAGACGTATGTGAATGGTCATCGCATTTATGAGACTACCATGCTTCAACATGGTGCTGTGGTTAGGTTTGGGAGGCAAGCTTGCTTTCGATTCTGTGATCCTGAAGTTGAAGACCCGGTAAGTTTGCTGTTGTTTTGTAATAAACTTTCCAAGTCCTCTTTGTACCTAAACGTGCATGTCAGATTAGTTATTACAAAGCATTCTTTGTTGTTATTCCTTGGCAGGATTGGGCCAAGAGAGAACAGAAGTCCGATAACTTTGAGACAACATTTGATGTCGATGGTAAAGTTGAGACTAATGCAGGCCAGATGGAGAAGAGAACTAAGCCACCAGAAGTACTGCCAGCAACTCTGGAATTCAAGGAAGCAGGTTAGGTTTCATTCACTCTAATTCTCTCAAATCACTTGTCACTCCATGTCACCATGCTTCTTTGAACAGATTAGACCTAGTTCATAATCGAGAACCAATGGTACCTACTCTTTTGCCTTGACCAGCCGAGGATAAATTCCTGACTACCTTCATACGTGATGTCAATGGTGCCAGCATCTACTTCAAACTGGCTCCTACATACACGCTGTATCTGGGATGTAGATTCCGATTGTCTAAGCTGTATCGACCAGAGATGGGACCTACTGAGCGTGCTCAGAGGCTAACAGCCTTCCTGAACAAGACAGCAGATCTGATAGATCGCACAGTTGCGGTACATAAATACTTGACCTTTACCCTTTCAAATTTAGTAGTTAATCTTTTATGCTCAATCATGACTCTAGTACATATTGTAATAGGATATCAACATTATTACCAAATGTGCGTAGATCTTATAGTTCATGTTTACACTCTGTGAGATCAACCAAAAGCAACATGATATTGAGTTATATCGGATGTGATGAAGTTTTTGGATGGTATTTGGATGAGTTATTGGTGTTGTTTTGATACAGGAACATCACCAAATAGCTGGTGTGCTGGCTTTCTGGTTAGCCAATGCTTCAGAGTTTCTGCATTTTATCAAGGAAGATCAAGACCTGAGTAGCATCTCTCAAGATGCACAAGATATCTTACAGGAATGCATCCAACAAATATTCAGGTATTGTTCACTTTCAGTGCACTTATTTGAGGTAATCTTGACCAGATGCATAGGATCAAATCTATCTCTCAGGATGAATTTCTCTTTTGTGACTTGAATCCATTTTGTTTGCATGGTTTGTCTTACGGTTTGATCCTCTACTATTCATTAATTTTGTTTTGGGGAACCAAGAATGCCTGTCTGCCTCCCAACAATTTCAATCTCATACAAGAGTTGTTATGCTTGAACACTGATACAACTGTGGTGTGTTTTTTAATGTCTTGCATTACACTGATTGTCCCTTGGATGTTGATCCCTTATATTGCCTTGCTTGAATGTCATGGAACTAGATATTGAATGCAAGTGGCCTTGTCTTGCAGGCATCTTGTTCATAGCATACAAGTGGAGATGAACATGAACTTATCAGCATTCTTAGATCCTAGTGCAGATGCTGATGCAGAGAAAGATATGTCTACAGGTGAGCTAAGCGTAAGAGCCATTGTCTTATTGCTACATATATTGTAGTGATGATGCACTTGCAAGTTTTATTTTACAGAATTTTGTTTTGCTCTGTGGTTGAGTTGAACAACTTTGCAGTGTATTATTTCTTTAAAACTCTACCCAGCATGCGTACTGTGTACACAATTTTCCTCTGGCATTTCCTTGTTTTTTTTTTTTTGACTGCCATCTTGCGTGCAGTATCTGTTTCTCATTAATTCTTTCCATTTGCCAACCATAAAGACCATTCCAAAGCCATTCTGTTGTGCCTTGTTATGGGGAAGGAGGTTTTAATATCACTTGTCAAGCATCAGCCTCACCTTTTTCCTCTGTGCCTCCATTTTCAATTCTTTGCCTTTTTATTTTTGTGAAGGTGTGAAGTTCAGAGCTTGGTCTTGAAAAAGCAAGAATGTCTCATAACAACATTCTTGTTTTCATAGATGAGATACGCTCCTTTGGGAATATGGTGTATGTTGCACTGGTTTGCTACTGTTTATCCATTCCAATTTCCTTGTATCCTAGATTCCTTCATTGGACAGAGGGAGAAAGGCTTGTGGGTGACCGTTTCAAATGATGCCCAGTGTGTTCGTTCGAAGACTAGATATTCCACTGAAAATCAGTCATGCGTGTTCCTCGCCATGTATGCACAAAACTTGATGCACCTGTAAGAGGGGTATTATTACTTTGTGAAGATGTGGCATCTCTTGTTTATGCACACAGCCCATCGAACAACATGTTGGGTAGAAATTGCATATTCGTACGGGCAATCAGTCCCATATACATGTAGGTATTGTTCAGCACATGTTCCCAGATATCAAGAGCTATATTCCCAATTGAGCGTTACAAGCAATCCAAGTTAGACATGCTTTCTGAAGTTCCTGATCTGTGAGCAGATTTCTTGCATGCTTTGCATCCTGTTCATGCTTTGTTGATTTGGTGTGCCATTCTCACCTTGCATGATGATTCAGATGATGATAAGAGTAATGACAGTTGGCGTGAAGGTAGTAAAGATAATCCACTACGCATCAGTGCACGCTGGTTGAATCCACCCAACCGTGGTCCACCTCAGACCAGACCTAATATTGGTAAGATGTCATCTGTCATCATCCCATTGCCATGGTTCCTACCGGCTTTCACTCCCTTTTTTCACGTTGTGGCAAAGATGGCACTCCATGATTCTGTCTTAATAGGCTCATATTGATGAATCATTCGTTTGAATAAAAGATGTCTTTGTGCGTTTTGTAAGTCATGCCATATATTTAATTGTGCTGTGTTCAATGTGCTATGCCAATCACTGTCTCTTTAAGCTTCTGCAAGCAAAGGCTAAAAACATCAGCACTATGCAGGTCGTTTGGCTCTTGGTTTGAATGAAACCGTTCTTGTTCCATTGATTGTTTTGCTTTGATTTGTACTAGGTGATGTTGTTCACATCTTCCACTCTGTGATGACTCTTCTGCGGCGTTGCCGTGTCAACGCTGGCCTGACTATTCAACTCTTCTCTCAACTCTTCCATTTTGTTGGTGCTTGGGTCTTCAACAAGTTGGTTGCTCATCCTCAGCTTCGTTTGTGTCATCGTGACAGTGCAGCCATGCTGCATCATAGATTAAACCGTATCAATGCGTGGGCTGAGAAACAAGGATTAGAGCTTGCCGCTGAGGCACATATGGCCAAGATTACACAGGTAGGCCACGGTCTTGTGTGATACGGTGACTTTAATGTAGAATCAACCTCTAGTTTCTTTTGATCTGTAATGGTTTCCTTATCCATAATCATCCTCAGTCCCTCACCTGTAGGAGGATTTAAGACTGTTAGGGTTATAAATTAAGGGAAACAAGTCCATGAATTATGTTAGCAGTGAATTCGGATAAACAAACAGGATAGACTTGAGTAGATAATTGGTTTATCTTGTTCATGGTAATTCAGCTAAAATGAAAACTATCAAAGTTAACTGCTATGCATAAGCTGTGCATGATATTTGGATACTTTTGAAAAAACTGTCATTTAATCACCCCTGATGAAATCTATACATTACACCATTTTAATAAAGAGGGATACATGTGTTGTGAGTATGGATTATCATGTCTTGTAGGCTCTGCAGTTGTTGATGGCACCTAAGGATTCTAGAGATGCTTTGAACGCTGCCTGCTCACAGTGCTTCCAGCTTAATTCCAGACAACTCAGGGCACTACTGGAAAATTACATCCCTTCCCACAATGAGAGACACATACCTAATGATGCCATCATGAAAGTAAGTAGACTCTAACTTTAACTCATTCTTGCCCCTTTAAAATTGGCTACGATAAAAATTGAACTGATCCTTGCTGCATTAAAATGCTTCATTGCACATGTGTGTTATAAGCCTACTAACGTACTTCACACCTGACATACATTATCCATTCGTTATAACAGGTGGTATCTATTGCTCAGAGTACCAATGATGAGCCATCTACCGATAGTCGTCCAGTACCCTTAGAGGAAGATCCTGAGTTACGTCTAGCACTCATTGTACCTGAAGATGGGTACTCATGCGAAATTGTCAAAAACATTCCAAATGGACTACAGGAGTTCTTGGAACCATTGATGCGCGCCGGTAGGCAAAATCACTGAATTGATTGTTTGCTTAATTCACTCTTATAAAATGCCAGCAATCTAAATTGTGGAAAAATACGAGCTAAGTTGGTAGAAAGTAAGTATTTTAAATGACACTAGTATGAGATGTGTGCATTTAATAGTATTTTTCACCGTGTGAATGCAAGAGAAAGACAGCCATGGATGACATCATGGACTCTTTTTTCTGATAGGCTTGGCAAGATTGACTGTCAACCCAACATCATCAGGGGACTGGACAGTGTACCTGTATGGCCACAATCAAAGTATGGATCAGGGACAACCTCGACATATTCAGCCCCAGCATGCTCCTCCCACACAGAAACAACAGCAGCAAGCACCACCCCAACAGCAGCATGCACCAACCCAACTGCAGCAACGGCAGCAGCAAGTGCCACCCGAACTGCAGCAACAGCGGCAGCAAGCCCCACCCCAACTGCAACAGCAGCAAGCACCACTCCAACAGCAACGGCAGCAAGCACCACCCCAACTGCAGCAACGGCAGCAGCACATGCCACCCGAACTGCAGCAACAGCGGCAACAAGCCCCACCCCTACTGCAGCAACAGCAGCAAGCATCACCCCAACAGCAGAAGCAAGCACCGCCCATGTCACCTGTTATGGTTAAAGTAAGTAATTGGTAGTTTGATATTGGGTATGTTTTACATAAACTTACAAATATGAAGTCGGTGCAATGTTAACTTCAATCCAGTATAAAATAAGTAATACAGAATACAGTAAGAGAGAAATGGTGTGTTCATTGAATCTGCCAAATGCACGCGCCCCTTATTTTACTAAATTCGTTTTATATAAGGAGTCATCTTGGTTTATTTCAGCCTCCACCTCAAGTCCGCGCAGATGCTAAAGCACCTCCAGGAAAGGAACCTGAAATATTCACCATTCAATTGAACAAAGGAGGCAGCAGAATGGGTCTGAGTATCATTGCAGCTAAGGGTGTTGGACAAGAGAAGATTGGTGTGTATGTCAAGGCAGTGGTACCAGGAGCTGCGGCACATAAGGTGAGGAAGGAATTCTCAGGTCTTTCTAAAACCCTTGATAGGCTGTCATCTTGGTAAGGGAGCGTCTTGAAAGTCAGAATGTTCCTGTTCCAGTTGGAATGCTGCATTTGAGAATGCATGCTGTTCACATCTAGAACACAGCTCGTTCCCAATGGGAACAGCCAGTGTTCCTGTTGGAAACACAAGTTGTTCTCAGCTGTTTTCTTGGGGACCCTGTGTTTTGACATCAGCGTTCCTTCTGAAAAAATTGGTAGTCAGTCATTATAATTCTAATTCTTTTTGGACGTAATCTGGGGAAAAATTGTAAGTATTCTATCGACGGATAATTATTGTCAAGTCTGAACGCAAGTCTGTCATGATAATAATCCCACCTCCCCATTACATACATGTAGCTTAGTGTATCGTGTGCTGTACTACAGTGCCTGCGCTTTGGTTCAACTTTTGAGATTTATGTTTGACAATGTTTGCAGATAATGTCCCAGATTTGCTTGACAAAAGGGCAAAAGCCTCACTTCTGACATAAATAAGGATGTTGTTTAAGTTTACTTCCGAAGAATACACCCTCACGAAGGTTGTAATGTTACTGACTAATTGCAAATGAGTATTGCAAAACTTGCGTGCTCAGCACTTATTAACAGTGTTCTGTAAAGGAACACAAGCATTCCCTGATATCGGTGTTCCCAGAAATGGAACGTTCCATTTGGGAACGGCACATGTTCCAAAAGAGAATAATGCTTGTTCCAAGTGGGACCAGCTGGTGTTCTTTTCGGGAACATCTCCTGTTCCCAAAAGGAATGTTCCAAGCGTTCTGACTTTTGAGACGCTCCCTAAGTCATATGTCAGAAATGTTATACAGATTGATATCTTAACATGTTTCTTTTACAGGATGGACGTATCAAAGCTGGTGATCAGATCTTAGAAGTTGATGGAAATAGTCTGGTGGGCCTCAATCAAGAACAGTGAGTTGACTTCCACTATTTTTATCACAGCTAATTCTTGGTGGAAATAATTTTTTTGTCTGTTTGGGTGGACCAAAGAAGCCAATCAAACCCTGAAATCATTACACTAGATAGCATGTAGACCAGACAGTGTCTAAAGAGCATATACATGTACACTGTTAAATTTTGAAACACCTCATCTGTCTGAGCATAAAGTCATTAGCTGTTTCAATCTCTGGCCGAAACAGCTATTTTTTTAATTTTTATTTTAATTTTTTTTTCTTTTTCAAATTTTTGCTATTGACATTACACGGGGTCGTTCTACACACCACTTTCGGTCCTTACTTCAAACCCGGCACATTGTTAGACTACCATCTGAGGATGTATGCCAAATCTTGACTTCGTGACTTCATCGTTTGATTTTTCCCCATATGTTTTGTACACGGTTTTTCAACTGCCAGAATGGCATAGACTTTGACTGCCTCACAAAAAGAAACTTGGTACAAGCAAAGACCATCAGCATAGATGAACATAGGAGCATGATGTAACTTTGACACCATAATTAGATTTGGTATTAAATTATATTTGTGGTTGTGTCCTAGAGCTGCGGTCTACCTGGTGAAGACAGGACAGATTGTAACTCTCAAGATCGCAGAGCAAGGAGCAATCTTCCATGGCTTAGCAGAAATACTTAGCCAACCATCACCTCCAATGCAAAGAGGTCAGTCAATCAACAGGATTTGCACAAATATGCTTTATGATTCTTTTTAACGCTATAGTTAGCCTGTTATTTCAGTAAAAGTAGATTCTTTCAAATATTATGAATTCTTTACAGATTTGCCATTTCTTTTTACCTCATCGGTCCTGTATCTGTTATCCCAACTAACCTTCAGCCACATTTTCAGATCCTGCACATGAGATATGACAGGTGTTTACGATGTGTCATTCTTGTTGCAGCCAACAAGGGAGCTCAACCTCCAACCTCCACACAGTCATCTCAACCTCAGACCCGACCAAAGAGTGAAGACATGTCACAGGTCATGTCCCCACCCCAGATGGCCGAACCTGGTGGCAGATATCCTGAGAGTAGAGAGTGGCCAACACAACGTGATGTTCCTGCTGCTGCACCAAGACTGGGTCGTTATGAAATGAGCAAAGCTGATTATGCTAGATCATCTCCCAATCTCAGTTAGTAAACATTTGTAAATTGTCCTCTTATCTCTCTTTCAGATGAAAATGATGTGTCAAGCATAAGTGCATTTAGGCATTTCTCACACATTTCAGGCTGCCACATATGGCATCATTACGCCCTCGTGCAAGGCAACAGATGATATGGTTTTTCAGCAGTAATCAGCAGTAATCAAATTGTCAAGTGAATTTAGCTTTTAAAAGGTTTTGACAGTCATATAATTTTGCATAAAATTCCATACATGTGAAAGATGTCAAATATTTTAGGAACTTTTAATAAGCTTCTTAAAAGGGGAACATTGACATCTTCACTGCCCACCTTGCCATGAAATTTGTAATGTCATCAGTGATCACCATTGACATTGTTTGGATATTCTCGTTCTCAATTGCAGTTTGATCTAGTCAGATGATTTGATAGAATGTTTAGAAGTCCCAAATCCTCCAGTTTTACTACAATTTTCCGGGTTTTTCAGGGGATTAGAGTAGAAGGCGTGATATTATGTTATCTTTTTCTGTCTTAGGAGAGGAGCCTCGTCAGCGTATCCAGTCTGATCGGGACTTGTATGCAACAGTGAATAAAGACCCTTATAAAAGAGCAACATCCAACACCAACCTGAAGGGTCAACATCCTGCCAGGTATGTCATTACATAAATGGCAAACATAGATTTGAATAAGATTCATTTAGGATGTTATAAAGTAGCCTTAATATCAGGCATGCAACTTTTCCTCGGATCCGCTGATTTCCTTGTTTTTCACCTCACACTCATGCCATTGAAAACTGAAAAACACTCTATAAAGACTTGTAAAGACTGGAATTACCTCAGTTTTCGTAAAGGTCCAAGTTCCATGCTTGTAATGTGATAAATGCTCTTAATGCTGCATTGATTGCACTGAAGGAAATATTAGTTTTTGTGTTCAAAGGCTTTCGTTTGAAAACTAGCAAACTCTTAATATTGATATTTCTATTCTCTTGTTCTCAATCCTCCAGCCAACAAATGTATCAACGTTCTAAGTCAACATCAAACTTAGATCCAGAACCAGAAATGACGAATCGGGATCTGTCAAGGTCAGCTGTGTCCCAAGCCAATGTCAGAGCCCCACCACCAGGAGGAATTCAAGTCATGGGAGGTCCAATTCCTGCACCTCGCCTTAAAGATCTTCACTCAGTCTCTGAGGCTGAGCCAAAAACAAAGGAAGAAATAGCTAGAGAGGAGCAGGCGCAGAGGGCTAAAGAAGAACGTGAAAGACAGGAGAGAACAAGACAAGAAAAACTGGAGGAAGACAGACAACGAGAGGAGATGGAAAGAGAAGAACGCATAAGACATGAAAGACTGAGAGAACAGCAACTCCAAGAAGAGCGACTGAAGGAGGAAAGACTTCGAGAAGAGAGACTGCGAGAAGAAAGGCTACGTGAAGAGAGACTTCGGGAAGAAAGACTGCGAGAAGAAAGGCTGCGGGAAGAAAGAGCTAAAGCAGAACAATTAAGAATACAAAGACTGAGGGAAGAAAGAGCAAAAGAAGAGAGGCTGAGAGAGGAAAGGGCCAGGCAAGAGCGTGCTAGGGAAGAAAGAGCAAGGGAGGAAAGAGCCAGATTAGAGAAAGCCAGAGAGGAAAGACTTAGGGAGGAAAGAGCTAGAGAAGAACGACTAAGAGAGGAAAGGGCTAGAGAAGAAAGGCTGAAGGAAGAAAGAGCCAGAGAAGAACGACTGAGAGAGGAAAGAGCCAGAGAAGAACGACTGAGAGAGGAAAGGGCCAGAGAAGAACGACTGAGAGAGGAAAGGGCCAGAAAAGAGGAAGAGAGACTGAAGGAAGAACGGGCAAGAGAGGAAATGGCAAGGATTGAAAGATTGAGAGAAGAAAGAGCTAGAGAGGAACAGGCTCAAGAAGAAAAGATGCGAGCAGAAAGAGAGAAAGAGATTAGAGTCAGAGAAGAACAGGACAAGATTTATCGACAGAATGAATATCGCCAACAACTCCCACCTAGTCAATATCAGTCAGGTCCAAGGGATTATTATAATCCCAATTACCAATATCCCCCAAATGAGCCAAGAGAGTTGCAGTATCAGGATCGACCGCCCTATGGTTGGGAAGGAAATAGAGATGAAATGGCAAAACCGGCACCAGCTCCACGAACCTCAGTCTCGCAGGATAACAGGTATAATCCACAGCCAAACTACACTCCCATTAGTTCTCAACATCAACAAATGTATCAGAGTGCACCATTTTACAGCATTTCTGACAACCAGAGAAATACTGACACTCCTCCACCCCCTCCACCTCCAGAGGGATATGATACCTTGATAAGTGATTTCCCACCACCCCCTGTTGATCTTCCCCCACCTCCTCCTGAGGCAGACTTCCAGCAAGAGCTTCCTCCCCCACCACCACCCAGCAGTCAGTTAAGGGATGGTAGTCAGTCTCTACCACCAGGAGCAATGCAGCAATACCACCTGTGGCATGAACAAGAGAAGAGACGTATTCAAGAAGAGCATGAACAACGGATGAGAGAGAAACGGGCATTTGTTGATGCCCAGCGACAAGCATACCAGGATTCCAAACATCAGCAAGAACAAATGCATCAAGTACAGCAAGAACGACCAACGTATGCATCATTGCCACGACAAGGGCGCATAAATAAACAAAGCTCCTTCAACCGAGACATGACACCATCAGGGAGTGACCAGCAACGCCCTGAACTGCAAAGGCAAAACTCAGGCCCCAAACCTGTACCAATACCAAGAGCCCCAGTCAGGAAACACTCTGAAGATGAACCCAGCAGGCCTCGCAGTGAGCACTACCCTTCTGAAGCTATGCCACAATCTCCTAGACCCCTCAGCCAAAACTATGATGCTCCATCACAGCAAAGAGAGACTAGACCACTTGGCCCTGATGCTAGATATCCCTTAAACAGTGAAGATATCGGCCCAAACTTGTCAGGTCAAGGGAAGTGGAGTGCCACGCTGGACACCCATACCTCACATGAAGACCTGAAAGGTCCGTCACCATGGAAACGAGAGGAAAGGGAAAAGTGGGAGCAGTGGCATGAACAGCAAAAGAAGATGGCGCGAGAACAGGCCATTGAGGAGTTGACAAGACAGGAGAATCTGACTCCACAGCAACAGGAGAAGCTTAGAAAGCTTAGAATGGAACAAGAATTCCAACGTCGTCTAGAAGAGTCACGACAAGAGAATGATGAGGAAGAAGCAGAAGATGAAGAGGAAGCAAGCAAGCGACGAGAGCAGTTTGAGATGGTTCAGGCTCAAGCTGAGCACCTCATGCAACAAATGGCATCCAGACCACAAGAGGATGATTACTTCCAACGGAAGAAAGAACATCGGCAGCTTAGACAAGCTGAACAAGACCAATTTATGAGACAAATTGATGGAAACCAAGGACTTCAGCGACAGGAGGAAGAGATGCAAAGACGACACACATTACAGAGGTTAGAATATCAGAGACGGGAAGCTGAGATTGAGCAGGAACGACGACGTATCGAAGAGCAGTTATCATTCAAACCTAACAACCCTCCAGTTCCTCCCTCCCCTCATCAGCCCCCGTCTAATGATTCCAATGTGGTTCATACCAAAGTCAATGTCAGTTATGTCCCAGGTCCAGAGAAAACATACTTATCCCCAACTTCTGAGAGAGCACCACCCCCAAGAAACAACCAGCGAACCCAAAAGCCACCACCTCCTACCCAGCCCAAACCAAAACCCCCAATTGCTCCCAAGAAATTTGCAGTCCAAGCCGGGAAAGCCAATGGACGAGGGCCAGCATCCAATTATGCTGCTGTTGGCCCAATTCCTTACTCAGCAAACACATCCACAATCAGCCAAATTCCCATGCAGGAAAACAGTGCATATGAACCAGCTATTGAGTACAATCACTCCCCAACACCGAACAACCAACCAAGTCCTTACCAATATGCCACTCCAGAAAACTCCCAGAACCTCAATACCTTTAAGGCTGCAGATACACCTGCTGTTATTGGGGCTCAAGAGGTGTACCGAGATCCTCGTGAAAGACTCCTTGCTAGTAAACAAGCAAACAGTGAAGGTCCTGCTATTGAGAAGATGTCATTCCGAGATAAGATGAAGATGTTTACAGAAGACAGCCCTGTTAAGAAAACCAAAGCCTCCAAGTGGGAGAGAGAGTTTGTGGCTCAAAATCCACACTTGAATAGTACTTAATGACTGAGCCTCAACTTCATGAATGATTTAGCATGCACATGTGCATACCTTGTACACATTGTATATCAACTTGAGTTTATCTTGGAAGTTCGGATTCAGTCTGAAATGGCGACAACATTAAAGGGAAATAGGTAATTGAGAAACAGACTGCTTGAATTCAAGGCAGTTAGGTTTGTCCCATCTATTTTGTAAAAACTGTAAGTTCATGTATATTCAAGCTTGTATTCAATACTTGTCCAACAACAGTTGTCTGGCTAAAAATTCCAAAATTAATGTATATCTCCCGGCAAAAATCCATCCTTGGAAATAGTTGTCTGGCAGCTGTTCCCACAGATTATTATCAGTGAAGTCTTTGTGGTCACTTCAACTTGGATTCTAATCTCGCAGGAAGTAAATTGGTTGAGGTGTTTGTAGTTTTATGCATTGATATGGTTATAAATGATAGGTATTTTATTTCTGATCTCTGATGTTAGGGATGTATGTCGGTAGGTCAACTGTTGGCAGCCATGTGTATAGTCTTACCTTATTTTATCACTTTGAATAACTATGAAGGATTGTTTTACTTTTTTTTTTTTAGTTCAGAATGTATGCCTTGTTTCATGGGAAAATTTTCAGTTGAAAGTGAAGTTGCCACCTTTTATATTTATAAAGCAAATAATTTTTTGGTTTTATTGTACAGCTTATGCGATGATTGTACATAATTCCTTGGTGTCCTTGGTAGTCAGTTAATCTTAATAGCATATTGAATGATGTTTACCAAAAAGATAGCAATATAATTTTGACACTGAATGAAGGCGTTCATGAATTTATTACTAAGGCGCTATGCATCCTTTCAAATTTGAAGCAGAACAAACTTGCCTGCCGTACATAATACCTGACTCCAAAATAGATAAACAAGCTTTGATAATTGAGGTACATGTAATTACTGTGCTCACTGTTGGCCTTGAATTCATTCTGTTATGAGATCCTCTTGTATTGAATCAATCAAAGTCAAAACTTGGGAAGTGAAATGTTCCGTTGTTACCACTACAACTCGGCACCAAATATTTGATATTTAGGAGGATGGTTGATGCATAAAGCATCATAAGATTACTTGCTCAATAGGAAGAATGGAATATGCATGTATAAATTTGTCATCGTTGGGGTTGTTTTCATTTGTACATGACAGATAGTTTTGCAAGCTGTGTGTTTAGTCATGTACTAAGATCTGTTTTAATGCAGTCCTCAATATCCATGGGTGTCCTGTAGGATCATTGTTTTGTTTACTTGCATGCGCCTGGAATCCCCCCCCATCACTGCCACTTTGTAAAGTTTTAATAAAATGTCTTTTTCAATTATTTTAGTTTAGTAGCCAGGTATTATATATTTTTGATAATGTTCTTGAAATTCAGCTTTTTAATAATCGTGATTACATACATAAGTTTTTCTAGTTGAAATGCTTCTAGTGTCAAAAATATTAAATTTATTGTATGATTGGAAATTGCCACAGGAGGGATAAGATTGAATGTAACTGATACTAACTTTGAAGGAAGTATGCCGTTTG
Source organism: Acanthaster planci (assembly GCF_001949145.1). Next base: position 1,505,854 of record NW_019091403.1, on the reverse strand, counting down.
ATGGGGAACTGTTCAAGCTTCAGTGTAAAATCTGTTTCCAATACAGCCAATATTGCATTGGGGATCAGTTCATTAATTTCTAAAAGCTTTGTTGTATTGTTTGGTATACATGGTTGTTATCTTATGCATGCGTAGATTGTCCAATCTTGTTATTTTATCAAGTGAATGTGTAAGCATGTGCACTTGTATAGTTTATGACAGTAACACTACATGTATTAACTGTTTTTTTGCTTGGTTTTCAGATAATCAGTTTTTAGAAAGTTAATTTGAATGGTGTTGCAGTTCTGTACCTAGTCAAGAATTGAAGTACAGGTATTGGGTAGTCAGAGAGCAGTGGCCAAGTTTTTGTCGTGTATTTGAGGGAGTCTTTTCAACTTTCATGGCCACTTGACTGTTTTACACGGTTTACACAGTTCACACGGTTTTCTTCAAACCTGACAAATTCATTGTAGTTTTTGTCAATGTACAGGTAATTTCCAGTTTATTAATATCTACTTTTGGGAATTGAATGCGTTTACTTTAATACATTTTACTGATAGGGTAATTTTTGTGTTTAAGGGACCACGTTTGGAGTTAAAGAATGCTGTGTATATGGGTAATGTTGAATTGTATTTTTTCCGACCAAATTTGATTGCACATATTGGGCATTTGACTCCTTTGGTGAAACCCAAGAATCATCACATTTTGAAGGCCATGTTAGCTTTGGGTTGGCTTAGGGTCATTGTGAAGTTGAGCATTGCATAGGATGACCATATTGCCTTTTGTTTTGCCTGTTAACAGTTTTGAAATGTCATCAACTGGCTTGATTCAAATCAATATTGTAGGATTTCCCCTTATTATCCTTCTAGGGATAAATGCAGATAATCTGCATGTGTTTTGAAGGATGGAATTGATGGAGGTATATTTACATGTATGTACCTTGTCAGGCTAGATGGGCTTGACAGTACAGCTATAACATCTGCGTTACAATACAGTCGGATTTGATTTCACAATTCAAAATCATTTACTTACTTTCAGTTTGAATTTACATATATCTGATGCAAGAGCTTGTACAGAGTTCAAGCATATCTGTATGTAGCAGTCAATAACTTTTAAGTCAGCTACATGGATATGCATAGTTTACCAGCGTGCAACATATTGTTGAACGAACAAGGGTTTGGCTTACAAAATAATATCCCAAAAATTGTAAACAGCAGACAAACATACATACCTTTGAGTCGTTCCTTATCCATAGTAGGAGTGTTGCAAATTGGATTTTGGGATGGTGGAAAGACCACTTGACATGCAATTGGGTCCTTATCCTTGTTCTTTTAGACACAAATGACACCAAGGGCTCTACCATTTGTTACGTATAACATGTAATTTTTACTTAATATGTTGATTATAAGAGTTTTTGAGTTCCCTCGTACTTTCTTAATTTCAAATCATGAATTTCTTGCTGATGGACCGTGCTACCTCCAGGGATTATGAATCAGTGTTCACGACATGCCGTACCAAATGCATGCATGTACTAATGAAATAGGCAATCACAGATGAGTTTTCATTGCTGTTCAAAAGTACTTTATTAACTATACAGTACCATGCACATTACATCTTCTATAGGAAAAGGGGATTTTTCCAAGTACTTAGCCTGCTTGTTAGACTCTTGGACCACACTTATCCAATGTATAAAGTCATTATGGACACTGTATTTTGTACAAAGAATTAGCATAAATGGTAAATATACTAATTACGCAAACATAGTTTCTGATATATAGTTCTGCTGTTTAGAGTAAGTTTTGCATACTTTTAACTACGTTCATGCCACTTGTTGCGTTGAATGAATAATAAAACAATTCAAATAACAAACCACTTTCACTTCCAGAAAAAATAGATGTAATTGGGAATAGACCAAGGATTACGAAGTCATTAAACAAGTGGAACTGGTTTTTTTTTTTTAATGAATAATTATGTCAGGATTTTTCCTTATTAAAGGATTTTTCTTCAGGATTTTTTCTTATTTTAGGATTTTCTAATCTCAAATCTGGAAATTCTGAGTCAACCATGAATGTGTTTTTACATCTAAATATTGATACAGAATGCGAGAAATTGATACATGGTTATTCTAAAGGGTGTCTTCAGGTAGACAAACCACAGACTCTGTGGTGCTGTGGGTCACTCAAAACAATTGCCGATTATTTTAGGGATATTTCATTTTCCTCCAATTTCATCCCAGTTATATCCCTTCTGCTGAATCTTGCACTAAAGGTTCTTCATTACTTCATTAACATCCTTGTTTGCCTCACAAAAGGAGGAACTGCGTACTTAAATGGTAAAAAGTAAAAATAGGCAAGTGCTAACCAATGAAAGACCCAATGTAGGACCCTACAGGGCCTTTAATTATAAAGGCTCTGAATGCTGGTTTTGATGCAAAAGATTCAACATTTGAATTATGTTGTGTGCAATTTACTGTTTCCTATGGTTTACTTAACATGTGAAGAATCGTACATAGAGTGCTAGGCAGCAATCAACTGCAGGATCAAGCACATTTCACTCTATCGCTGGCGGCCTTGCATAGCCTCGTGGTATAAAGCCACATGTCTGTGTTCTCGGACAGTATGCCCACAACCATTCATCATGTGTTTGATTTGTCATATCAGCATACAACAGATCTCCTCTCACAACAGTCAAATCATCTGCTATCCGACCCTGTACGAAAACGGAGACAAGTACCATCATCAGACAAACACAAACCAGCCTAAATGACAACAGAAAAGTGAAATATTTTTTAATACATTGAAATTCGACCACATTGTAAACAAAAACAATTTTGAGAAGCCCAAAATTATTGGACATGTACAGTACCTGATAATCATACAGTGACATTAACTCTGTTCCACACAACTGTAGTTTGTGGAGGTGAGGTTCAGTTGATGAGAGTGAATTCTGCAAAGATGACACTGTTGAATCAACTACTGGGATAGTGTCTGAATACAAGTAGGCTGTAGGTACAAAACCTTCTGCTCCATCGGTCTTCTGAACCCATGTCCACTCAGGGTCATCCTCATTCAAGGACAACACACAGTCACCACTAACCACAGATAAATCATTCTCATCTTGAGCTTTGAAGTCATACAACACTACATACTGCCCACGAGGGCTTTTTGCAAACACAGTTTCACCACCAGTCTGATAGAATCTATTACTGAGGAGCGTATCTCCCTGACCTGACTGTTCATTGTTAACAATAGAATCAGTACTGTGTCTTCTAGTAGAAGGTCCCAGACAGGACAATGGTACAAAGCCTCGCCCACTACTTGCTGCTACATAGGCCCACTTTCTGTCCACATCCAATATATCAACACTCTGTCCTTCACTGACACTCAATTCATCTTTGAGACAGCCAATAAAGTCATGGAGAACTATCATCCGTGAGGCAGGATCGTTTGGAATCTTGGCTGCAGAGAGTGAATCATTTCCATGAAGTAATGATTCGACATCATCTGTAAAATATAAATAAGAATGGCCATCAAATACTAATAGTGAAAACATTTCCAGGTAAAACTCAATCATCTTCGCTCTCTTCCCAGAAAAACACCACTCGAGCTACGTTTACTGCTTGCAGCCAAAAATGCCACACTTTCTTTTCTTGTGAAAACTGGTATGTACAAGTAATCCAAGTACTACTATGGATCATGATTAACAAGGTATTTTTACTTTTAACTCCTTAATATCCTTAACTTGTAAATAAAAAACAGCTTCTACTTAAATGTATTTGATCACATCATTCCACCATAATCATACCACAGTGACAGCGCCATGCATTATCACCTGATTATGGCCTTTACTAAAGGCTCTGAGCTTAGGCCTATATGCATATACATTAGGTGCATTCAGCCGATCTGTACAGTCACCTGATCAGCCTGTAGCTGTACGATTGGTCAGTACTGTATAAAACCTCAAACTTTACTTTGCTTTTCATAACAACCTTCCACAACTGTGAATTAGAGAGGAAATGTTAATTGAAAGCCTTTTGTGCAAAGACTTAGCAATCTCACAGATCTACTGATGGTGCCCAACATACTGCATACTGTGTGTTGGGCGTGATTGGTCGGTATGCGCTATCGAGTGAACATGTTGTTCTTTGTGCGATTGGCTGATCTTGTCCTTCCTTGTCCATACTTAATGCATGATTTATTGATAAATCTGCCACTAGCTAATGTTAGTCCGAGCAGTAGGCCTAGGCCTACCATGGGCCTACCTTGCAATGCTTGGATTCTACGGATCACTTTTTTAAACATTTCGACATGGTCAGGCGATGGGTTACTTTGACTAATATTTGTCTAATTCATGGCTGTGATAGAGTGTTTCGAAAAAGGGAAGTAAAGTTAATCATGCAGAATGGACCAATTATCACGGCCTAGTCCCAACAGTCACACAACTTTCATGACTTTGAAATTTGGGAAGCGATCCATTATCCTCAAGGCCTATCATGTCTATGTCGTCATGTTTTAAAACAACTTACCTCTCCTCTTTTTAATTCTTAATCTCATTGGTCCACAAAGAAATGACATTTCTTTTCTCCCTGAAATACCTTGAATCGATAACACCCTCCGTGCGAAAAATAGTTTCGGCACTGAGCAGTACAGTGCAAGCTACGGAAGCGCTGTTCTTTCGTTGTTTTCAACCTTCGCATTCTGGCTTTCTTCTCAATTGGTATGTACATGTATATGCGATTATGCACCGTACCCACAGAAACGAGTTAGCCAGTCTTGCTGTAGTTTGTGTACATATTTACGATACGCCCGGGGACAACTCTAAGCTTAGCAAACTAAGTGCATCGGCCGTTTGCGACACAGAGCCTACATTCGATGTGTCCATTGGCTCAGCACTTGTCAAGAATGCGGGTCAATGGCCTAAGCCAAGTTCGTAATAAAGTTACAATTTAGAAGGTAAGTACTGGAGTGTTTGCTTATTGCACGGTGTGCATGGTGTGTGTGTAGTTGATTGTAAACATTTTCTTTTCTGCAAATTATACTTTTGGGAAGAAGATGGATGTTTCACATTTCAATTTGGGTGCACAGCCTAGCCTTGCCACAGCACAGGCATGACAGCACTAGTAGTGGGGCCTACATGTAGGCCTACACATGGGGATTGTGAATTAGGGGACCCTGTTCCCATAATAAAAGGGAGAGCTACATTTTAACTTTGGAATTCAACTTGGTAGATGGCTATGACATCATGCTCAATTACTGTCGTGTCTGTAGGTTTGATGTTGTAAAAAAAAGGGCAGTGTTTTGAATTTTTGGGGTAATTATGAGGGGAAACTGAGCATTTTTTTTAAATAACACAGGACATGGGCCTATGCATGACATGATGCATTCAAATTTGCATGGCTGGTTTATCAGTAAGAAAGTCACATTTTCTAAACAATTTTCAATTTGAAATATCCAAAAAATAGGGTAAGCGCAGTAAAGAAAGTGTTGCCTTTGTTGGGGGGGGGGAATTGACAGTTTTGCATGATTAAAATGACAAAAACTGGGGGGTCTCCAAATATAAAATTCCTACACATGCCCTACCCCATGTGGGGTCCGACGTTGGACCCCACAGTTCTGCCACGCTCCTGATATCCCGGGGGTTCATTACCTTTAGCACCCTGTTCCTGTTATAAGGGAGCAAATTCTACTTTTTCAAAACAACTTATCTAAACAAGTTGTTGGTGATGCCCTCTTTTATATCAGAAAGAAAAGAGAATAGGGTTTTCGGTTTTTGAGGGAATTTTTTGAGGGATGGCAGCGTACACGACCGCCCTGATTGACATATAAGTAAGTGTAGTCTGGTTACTTGACCTGAATGGAGATTTGTTTTGATGAATCCAAAATGCCTAAGTCAGGTAACTACAGTAGAAGAAAAACAAAATGGTGTGATTCGACAGAGTGGTTGTCTTTTGCCAAACTCAAGTTAGAAATTTAAAGTTTTCTTGCTTAAATATTGTCAAAATTTACCTAAACTAGGCCTATCAGGATTGAGTTAATGGTTCCTTAAGGTCAAAATGTTAGTTTTGAGAAAGTAGACTTTGTTTCCTTATTATAGGAACAGGGTGCTAATGGTAATGAAACCCATCCCACGAGTGTGGCGGACAACAAACCCTACAGTTTTGGGGGTATGCACAGGCTATGTTTTTGTAGGCACATGGTAGGCCTAACGTCACGTCGAATACGATGGGTCTGTTTCCTACATGTACCCCAATGGTCAGTCCGAGTCAGACCAGAGTGACTTGGGCCCTGCAAATCGCCTCTTTTAACAGTTGTACAGACCTTGTAATTTGCCTTTCAATATATCATCGAAATCAACTTTCAACTATTTTGATTTGTTTGGCTTCATTTACATTACTTCATCACTCATGGAAATTAAAGAATGTGTTCTAAATTTGTAAAATCATACACCAGATGTGACGAGGACAGAAAAAATTAGACCCCAAATTCGAAGAATGACTGTACAAAAACATGTTCCACATTGCCCCACTTGTATGCATTCATAAGCTTGCCTATATTTGCATGTACAGTGTATTCATGACGATAACGCTTGATTTGATTTTGATTGACTTCTATTTATTTTTCATTTAATTTCAGACTATTAAAACTCAGCTTCCGTCAACATGTTGTCAATGCGAGAAAAAGCAAAGGTGGGGAACTCGTTGATTTGCCTTTTGAGAGCACTCCAAGGAAAGACAACAACAGTTGAACTACGGAATGAGAGCTATGCCAAAGGATGCATAATTCATGTAGATGGATTCATGAATGTACAGATGACTGCTGTCACATTCACATCACAAGATGGATCCACTTTAAAAATGGACAGCTTCTTTGTACAAGGACCACAAATACGCTTTGTTCATATTCCTGATGAAGTTAATATAGTGGAAGCAATGAAAGAACAACTGTCAAGGATTGGATTTGAAGAACCAAGGAATATGAGAGGAAGAGGCAGAGGATATAAACAGACAGGACAACGGCGTATTAAACAGGCTACAACCAGAATTCAACAATCTTGACTCTTTTTAAGATATTTCAAACTCTAAAGAGTAGAGATGTGATCATATAGTTAATACTTCCATGTGTGCCTTTGTAAATGTTGCAGTATTCATCGCGGAAATGGTCCATTTTCATCAGTTGATCATGACACATTGTGGATTGCCAAACTTTTGTGATCTTTATTTGTCAAACCCAACACCATGGAGTGAACTGAATCAGAACTGAATCTGCTTGCCCTGACAAAGGTACCCAGTTACCAAAAGCTCTGCAATCACATAATTCACAGCACTGATTATATTTGATATTTTTGTCTAAACCGTGGAGTATTGAATTTTGTAAAATCTCTTTTGTGGAACTCTTGCTGTGGATAGTTTTGCAAGAACCATCACCAATTTATGCAAAATCCAGTTATGTGGAGAAGACTCCTTGTGTATAGTTTGAACATCAAGCCTTTGCAAGATGCTGATTTGAGCAGTTGAATATCCATCAAAATATTACAAAACCTTGAAATGGATTTAATTGAATCAGCATGGTTTCAGTAGGTCTGTGTATTTAGCTTAATCTTAAGTTCAAATATTGAACCATGTGCTCTCTCAAGAACATCCACAGTCATTGATGACAATTTTAAATGTGTTTGTTAATGTGTGACACTTCATTTATTTAAAAAATGTTTTGATCACGCCTCGATGTTCAGTTACACTCTTGGCCCACCTTCAATGGTATTCATTAATGTAAAGTCATAGAAACAGACTGGCAGGTGCTTTTATTCAAAGCTGCATCATGGCAGCAAAATCCTGACTCTAAAAGCAATGTCAATTATTTCATGCCAAAATTTAGCGTATTTATTATGAAACTGTTGATCTATTCAGTTAGTCATTCAAGACATTCATGGATTGTTCTGTTCTTAACCACAACTGCATGGATTTTGGCACTGCATCCAATTCTTCCAGGAAGTTCGCAGTTGTTGAGGGGACAGTTCTGGCAAAACAAAAACATCCTGTTGACATACATCATCACACTTCCATCTGCTATCATCTATATAATACGGCAGTATCGAAGCAAGCCATATTCCCATCGACACATCCTCGCCTTGGTAAACATGAAGAAACTGGGAATTCTGTGCAATCCACTCCACTAAATCACGAGTCAACAGATTGCCTGACCCACAGGCAAACGCAGGATAAACTGGGGCAGGATATTCAGTTTCTGCCCATTTACCAAGTACATCTAGAGGCCAGTTAGTTCGAAAATTACCCCACCATGTGCGGCTTTTTGCAGTGATGTGTCCATTTTGAAGCATCCTGATAACAGCCTCAACATTCATAAAACAGTCATCATCTGTTTTGATGATAAAATTTGCTTCTGTGCTGTTTATCACCCAACGAAAAAAGTGCACTAGTTTTTGTGGAATGTTCCTATAGACATCAATTTCATCAACAAAAAGAAGATCGCTGTATTCCTTTTGCTCATCCTTGAGAGTTTGTGATTCTTGGTTATTTCTTTCAATCTGAGATTGTGCCATGGCTGAACTATATTTGATCATTTCATCCACTTTAACAGGTTCATAAATTTCAAAAACAAAGTTTCCAAGTGGGAAGGAGAAATCAAGAAGTTCAATCTCACTTGGGAAACCTTTTGTCTTTGAAGTCCGTAAAATTTTTCTTGCAGATAAAATCTTATGAGTGTTATGCATATGACTTCCAATTTGCTCATTTTTTCTTTCCGAAAGCCACACGTCATCCTTACTGAGAGGTCCAACAACAATAGTTCCCTCAAAGTTTTTAGGAAAGAGATAAGTTTCCACATCTTTGAATCTAAAGCCATCTAGGAGAGTGCCTGGATCATTGGGGGTGAAAGTAACATCTATGACAGGTTCTTGGCTCCATGTATCATACAGTGTGACGCTGCATTGCTTTTCCTGTGACAAAGCAGCAGCATTTATACCAAGTTTCCTCACAATCAAAGCATAATTGACCTTGAAGTCAGTGCCAAAGTATTCAAGTGATTTTGTTGCTCCATAGCGGTTGCTCAGTGGCATCTTAAAATCTAATGCTACTATTTCTGCATTGAGATTCACCATGCTTGTGTTTAATAACACTGACTGGCATGAGTACATGTCTTCCCGGAACTGCTGAGGGATATCACAACCACGACTCCCAACGATGAATCTAAGCAGTACTTTATTTTTCAGTTCAGACTGTTCTCGAATGTACTGCCCCCATGTCTCTCGTACTGCATGGCGTTGTGCAGAGTTTTCTCTTGCTGATAATACGCCAAATACAATCTCATGGTGCATATTATATCTTGTTTCTTGTTCTCCAAATTGCAAAAATAAATGACGAAATGTAAATGCAACTATCCAGACGGACAGAAAACAAATGGCTGAATGTGTAGAAATGGGCCTGTCTGCCATCCTCAGTAAGTAACATGTAGCTCATACAACCAGGTAGGCATTTGTTGGTGCAGCTGTGCTTGTGTCTTATCACTGACGAGCAGTAATCAGGGGGTTGAAGCACATGCATGTAGGTAGTACAGACATGACAGATGTACAGACGTAGACCAACATGACCAAGACTCAAGAGCACAAACTCAGCTATCAATCAGATGCCAGACCAAACGTTGACATGTACTGTTTCAAACGCTGAAGCATAGATGAACATTACACTTTTAGACGTCATTAACATATCTGGTCATACTTGACCCTTGGATTCAGCCTGAAGTGCGATGCAACATGTATCGCAGTTTGGAAAAATAAGAAACACAGGGCGCAGCCATTTTTGTTTCCCATCTGTGACAAGCTTTAGAGGGCGCTGTTCACTCAACCGTAACAGTACGAAAATGGCGTTTGGTGAAGCTGGGGAAGGACGGACTGCCACGTAAATTACGCGCGTACCGTGACTTAATTAGTTGTTTCATTCATACGTCTGTTGCTGTATAGAAAACCCAAAGAACAAGTGAGTATATCCTTTTTAAATTTGACATTAATTAATCAATCTTTTGTGTACTCCATGTAACCTGCTAACGCGGATTAACGTTAGGCTTCAGAGAGGTGTCATGTAGATGCATGCTAAGTATGCACATATCACATGTACAGTGTACATGCAATCGTGCGCACTACGGACAGGCCGTGAGGCTGTGCATGCAGACAGTAATTATGATACACAATCCACAGGTGACAACAGCATTACCACTGATTACCCTGGTAAATGTCCTTGACATGAACCATACCGGTACTTCAACAATGTTTGGCATGCTCGGTCATGTTTCATTTGTCCTGAGATATGTATACATGTATGCTACCCCTATGCCCGATTAGTTCCTGATAATTATCCATGACATCATGAGGTCTTATACCGCAAAAGACTTGCTGCAATTAGGCTAGAATGTTTTTGATGAAATTTTTCAGTTTCAGTGTTATTTGTCTTTAGTGTGCTTTCACTGCAGAATTTATGTACAGTAACATTTAAAGCAGGCTCCCAGTGATGCTAATTACTATATTGAATAAGCCTTTTTGCCAATACTGCATCAGTAATTTTGCACAATGGTAAAAAGGCATTGTGCAAAATCACCATGAAGTATTTGCAATAAGGCTTACATTCACAAATAAAAATATGTATAGGCCCCGTTCGTGCCGGTATTTGGCTGTATCAGGCCTAGATTTTCCATGTTATTAAATCTTGAGGGGAAATTTTAAGCTGTGCAAAACTGGCAAAGATCACACCCTTAAGTTGTAAACCAACTGCAGAACATTACAATGTTACTGTACATTAAAGCCGTCATTTGTACCCTATTAATTCGCTCAAAAATACAAACCCTGCTGTCCTCTTTCCACAAAGTAATCACTCAGTTATTTGACGTGGTGTCATTATTATCCACAAAGGTGAGTCAGAAAGTTTAATCAAAAGTAATATTTTGTTCTATTGTAATAACAAGGTTTGCCAACCAATACATGTACACAAATGCACATAGGATAGAGGGATGCACTGGTCCTGTGTTTCACTTGAATTATTCTGTCAACATAATATCCATTGTTATGGGAAAAAGTGAGAAAAGGGTGTCCATTGTAATTTGCATGCAGTGTGAACATACGTCCTAGTACATCTTTGTCCAAATAATAATGAGTCTGTCAACTTCTTCCTGCAGAATTATAATATTAAACTTTTTTAAAATGTGTTCCAATTGTTAGGTAATGTAAGTACAATCTGAAAACTCTGTTCAAATGGCACACTTTTCCCACAGAATATCAATTCACATTATAAACTGTAGAACTTGTGGCTGCTTTAATGTGCTTGTTATTTTGATCAATGTTCCAAGTCAGTAAAACTCCCAAATCCATCAACTTTGCCTCATTTACCTTACACCCTTACAGATGGCATTCATACAACGGAGCCCTAGACAAACTTGGGCTAGACGTGCACACTTTCTTTGTTTTGCCTGACCGATACACACATGTGTCTACAAGTACATGTACATGTACGTGCAGTGTGCGTACCACGCACCTACATGTACATGTACATGTACATAATTCAATTGTTACAATTTGTAGACAATACATGTAGCCCAGTAGATAAGGTTGATCACTTGCATGTGGCCATGTGTCATCAGACATTGTTGCTGCACATATACTGTACATGTACACTTGTACAGGCTGTGTGCCAAAACGGGTCTTACATGCACATGTATGACCTCATACAATATTTACTGGAACCTTTGAACCTTTGAATTATATCATATGATATTTTAAAAAATAGCTTGATTAGTAAACAGTGAATAAAAGTAGCATCCATTACTCAATTTACTGGGTTCAGTTTATTGTTTAAACTAAATAAACTGCAAATGTTTGAATTTTTCCTTTGTATCATTTGTAGAACAAGTAGCATACTGGGTACATGTACACGTAGTTGAATCATGCTTGAACTTTGAAGGAAAAAGGACACATGCGTACATGTATAAAGGAAGGAACAAAGATAAAAAAATTAATGCAAACTGCTGGTTACCCCTTTCATTGGTTTCTAGTTTCAACTGGAAACTACATGTAACTATAATAGGTAGCGCTCCCTTTTAGGTTGATGTACGATGTACATGTACATGTAGGTGGTGAAAGTTACATGTATTCGTAACTCAGCAGAGTTCCAAGACATTTTCTTCAGCATAAAATTTTTTATAGAAAAGTGCAAAGGTGGTAGTTCGGTGTCCGTACAGCTGATCACTCATCAGATCTTTGTTTATATTGGCCAGGGTCAAACTACCATTTTACTATATTTCCTGTGAGCCACAAGTCATGTGCATCATTTCATGTAAGCTAGACAGAGCACTGTACATGTAAACCAAATGCTATACTGCCTTTTCCTGTACATCAACAATTATGGAACATCATGTATTGTATATACAGGGAACTGTGGTCTAATGTACATGTATTTGTATATTATAGTAACCATGTTTAGTTCAGCAGGCATTCTAAGTTCAGATGTATTATCCATGGACGGAGAATCACTGAGTTTGGATGTCAGGCATGGTAATTGACTTGTGTGTCCATTTTTGTTGTTGTTTACAATGAACAGTTGGCATGTGGAGTATAACCTGTTCTTGGTGCAAGTGAAACAAGTGAAACATGTACATGTATCATAAGGAAGTTTGCTTGTGGGTTGGTTGCACTGAGTGTCATGGCAAACATTTACAGTGCCATTTCCTTGAGTGATGTTAATTACTTTGTCTTAATAAGGATGTTTGGGAAGGCCAGATTTGCATACATGTACGTGTAAGCACAGAATGACCACACTCAGAACATCTACTGTATGTACCTCATTACTAGTCATTATCATCACGTGATATGATCATGTGAGAGTTTCTCAGGTTGTCTGAGAGGCCACGTGATCTCTATTTAGTTTGGACTCTTCATGGTTTCACTTTCAGTCTCTTTTGCTTTAGGATTTTCAAATAAAAAAAACAAAACAAGAGTTACAGTGGCCTTGAGTATTGAGTCCTTAGTATCAAAATGTAAAATCAATACTGCCTCTTACAATGCTGCAGTCTCTCATGTACATGTTTTCCTATGTGTCCACGTAGATATAACTTTGACATGTAAACATGTACCTGTCCATATACAGCTAGAAGTTATTCATTGGATGTAAACATAACCTGGACAACATCACATCATGACTGGACAGCATGTATGTGTACATTACGTGAATTAATGGACACCTGTGGTGCTGCAGATTTCTTCCATTAATATGATCGCATCAAAGACAATGAAGAAGACTGCTCTGTGACATACATGTACATGTATGTGTACATATGTACATAACTGGTAGTTGTACATATATGCGTAGACTGGGTCTTTAGACATGGTCTGCCCATGGATAATTGGCAACTTGTGGAATAATGAATGTAGCACATTTCTACAAGCAGTGAAGGTTGCATCATGTGGGACGCATACATGTACCTCCATAATTCATTAACTGTTGCATTTTTTTTTTATGTCGAAGCTATCCAGGATTCTCATGTATCGTATACCTTATCCACACTCATTTCTTTGTGTATACCCGGTACAATTTGGACAAATACATGTACGTGTACATGTATGTAGTCCCATTATCTTTGCATTTTGTACAGTGTACATGTACTTGTTGTCAGAACGGTAGTAAAATGGTCGTATTTTTCTAATTTGTCATTAACTTTAGATTAATGGTGCATTTACTAAGGTCCATTGCATGATATTGAATTGTGTTAAAACAGCAATTCTACCAATGGATTTTTGTCGTGGCTTGCTTGAGTCTCATTTGTCCCAGACCTGGATTACACATGGGTAAAGAAGTGCTGGTACGGTATATGTCCAGGTACTCAGACCTGGAGTCTGGGAAACTTAAAATGAAGGACAATTGCTAATGACAAGATATTAAAAATCACTGCTTTGAGCACAGATCTTGAGTTCATGAGCATTTGTGTTCAGCTAGGCATACAATATAGAACATTTACTGGTAGTATGAATAATTTCAGTTTGCTTGGTAGGGTTGTGTTAATAGTTTGTGACCATGGATGGGCAATTCTACAGTACTTTGCTGCTTAAACATGGACTCTTGATACCAACAAGTGGGGCGTATGCTTCATCACCACCAAAAGGTTGGAAGGTTTGTGATAATTATGTGAGTTATTGGGTTTGTACCGGTACATTACTCACAATGAATCATGACTCACACCAACCCAGGTACATGTAATTTATCATACTAGTATACGTACTGTACATGTACAGATCTACACGTACAATGAATGAATTCGGGACGAGCTTGCAGACTTGTAATATCACCATCAAGCTGGTCTATTTGAGAATTGAACATGTACCGTATTCCTCCCACATTGCAGAGCTACCTGTACGTATTACATACAGTATAGGCATGGGATTAAGCTCTGTGGCTACGATCTATGTGATCATTGTACACGTGTCATGCGAAACGGGTTAACTATTGGATGACTGTGAATAAAATATCTGTATTGGCCAATATTGAAACTAAAAGCTGACCTGAAGTAAACAAAAAGGGTCAAAGGTGCGCTGTACCACTGTGTATTGTATCTAGATAGGGTGTGTTGTTAACCGTACTGCATGGTGGCAAAGTGTAAAATAAGGGTGTACTGCACAAATTGTTACTTTCCTGCTGGTATGCCATGAGTAAGAAATCTCTGTTTTCGAAAGGTAGAGATTTTTATTGTTAACCATTATTTCGTGTCTTTGGGAATTACCTTCCACAACTGGAAATGGTAGACTGCAGCTGTCACTTCCTTTCACTATCTCTGCCGTTTTGTCTACTCTTGGTATGTGGCAGCTACTTGTATGAATACATACTGTTCTGCTCTGATCAAACTCATTCTATCCCACAATGCACTGTAGTAAACGATGATTTTACATCATCAGTACATACATGTATATACAGGGCTATTGTATGAGTGTGATTTTAACATGACAGCTAGTGCATATACATGTACAAGAACAGCATGCAGGTTGCTCAGTCAATGGGTCCTTGATCTATGGTCAATGTTGGTCTCACTGCAGTTAGAACTGTAGTTATATGAATCTTGTCATGAGTTTATCAGTTGTGTTTACTACATACCGCTACATGTAATTATTGTTTTGGGTGTGGGATTAAGACCTGCTTTCTACCGTTGTATCTTTCAGCTTAGCCATGAGCACAGTATTGAGTTCCCTTTCTGTACAGTGAGTTACAGTGATCTTAGAGTAACCCTTTTACATCTTGTTTGGTTACATACATACATACAAACTGTACGTGTGCAGCTCCACCCCAGATCAAAGGGGTAGCAAGCCTCCAGCCTGGAGACAGTCAAGGTTGATTGCTCAATTTCATTCCCAGCATGTGTTATGAGATCCTGTTGTACATGTATAATGTGAACATTATGCTAACTCATTTAGGAAAAAGGACATGTTCACTGGAAATGCATGGTACATGTATTTTCAGTAATTGGTACATTATGCAGGTGTACCAGTACTCTGTACACACAATTCTATTGTCTCTGTCCTTATACATGTATGTACTGGTATACATTTACATTGAACATGTACATGTACATCATGTACATACATACGCTTGTCACCTACAGGTACATGTACATGTCGAAGTTCATTTTAAGGGTAGCCATACAAAGCATCTTTAGGTGTATAGATGTGAACTGAAGTGTGTTAAGCCAAAGCTAATTTACATATGGTAAGTATTGTAATTTGTATTCTTAGTCTGTGTTCAGGAAGCTGTATTCAGCCACAAGTCTTTGTGCAAGGTACATGTACGTGTACAAGTACTCCCATTTGAACAGGTGCTCCATGATACAACCATATGCGTTACTGGGTAACTGCTGATTTTGGTCTGGAATTTCCCTAGAAATGAGCTGCAAGTAAAAAAATGAACAAGATTAAGAAAACTAACTCATTTAATAGTAAATTTGCAAACAATGGAATTTTTCATACCCCCGAAGGTAAGTGTTTTTTAATGTGAATGTTTGATATCACAACAAACTAATGTATTTCCTTGCTTTTGTAGAAGTTGCATGCACACGTGCGTAAAAATTGTGATTTACATGTATTCAGTATATTCTGTATGTTGTAACCATAATATACATGTACATCTGTTTGATGGCATAAAGAAGAACTGTGTAACTAACTTTAAGTTGCTTTGTTTCATATTACATGTACTTTTTACCTACATGTACTCCTTATTTGTATAAATCGAATTACTTCATCTGGGCTACTGATGCAGCTTGCATCTGGGTTTGACAAATTGGACTTTGATGACATGATCTGATTAAGCCACATTTACAAACATGCTGTTCCTGTTGGGAACATGCTCAACCAAATTTCTAACCTGGGATTCAAACAGGTCTGTGTTAATGAGAAATTTTGACAGTATTTTCCCCTAAATTGTTGTTTGTTTGATTGATTGCTAGCCATGAATCTAGATGAGAGTGAATTGATGTCAGATCCCAAATTCAAGGCCTACTCGGCGGCTGTAGACAAAGCATTGAAAGGATTTGAGTATTCCAGTGAGTGGGCCGACCTCATCTCAGCACTTGCTAAACTTATCAAGGTACTGTACATGTAGCTGTTGCAGCCAATCCCAACCTCACATATACTAGAGTCTCCGTAACCATGACAACTGAATACCAGTAATGAACCTGATTCCAAATCTGCAATAAATTAACCATTTGAAACGTTGCATTTTGATGTATTGGTATTGTTGTCAGTGTACATGTCATTGTGAATGGATGGCACAACCAATGCTGAAATTATTGTGTCTGCCTTAAATTATTATAATGTCCTGCTTTGCAAATGCCAAGATGGGTAAATTCTAACAGTATCATTGTCAGTATGTTTTGCAAAATATCTAATTTAGGTGAAAGGTACTGTAGTGGATACAAGAAGTTACAATTATGAGTTGAGATACTTCTCAAATGTCAAATGGAGTGAGTTATAAATTCAAATCCTTTTTATTTTGTACAGTTTTGTAACTAATAGGACATGTACACGTAGCAATCAGCAGCTTTTGCTAAAATCTCAAATGGCTCATCATGGTGCATTAAAATAAACTACATGTATACAAGCACCTGCAGATGAAATGCTTAAATTCCTAGGAATTTCACACATACTAGTATATACATATACGTGTACATGTACTTGAACTCTAAAACCATTTTGTATTTGAAGGGGCAGTTCAATTTAAACACACACAGTTTGCATTCTTCAAAAGTACACATTTCTTGGATACGTGTACAGTGTATGCATGTAAATAATTTACAGTGTGAAGCCCTTTAAATGTCACATATTCAGCCTACACACAGAAACGTACGTTTACCATATCGCACATGTGCTCCATCCCTGATTCAATTACAGTGATTCTATGCATGATACCAATTAATGATTGACAGTAAACTGATGTCTCAGAAGTACATGTACAGTACATTATACGTGTACATGTAATAGACCCTACAGGTATGACTGAAATTGCTTACATTTAAATGTACATACATTTACATTCTGGAATCTACTATCCATGTTCATGTAATTTGATGTAACATGAACACAGGTACAGTTTAATTACGTTTTACATTTTACATGTATAGGACAGAGTACTTTTTAGTCACAAATGCCCATAGTCAAGCAATTGGTTTATAATTTTGTATATTGATGTGAATACATGTTTCACCAAATGCAGATGTTACACTTCTCAGTTCCTTTGTGTTGCTTTTGTAGTCCTTAGCAAAACTGATAAACAAATCCATACAATAGTTTGTTATTAATAACACTAACTGTGCATCAAGATGGCCGGCAAGAATTTACATTAATTTTTTTAGGAGTCTTTTCACATGAGCAATTTGCATTAAAGGTAATTTGAAATTTTGAATCGATTACATTGCAAACTGAAGCATCTGTTCTTTATTTACAATATATCAAATAGTTTTATCAAGTACTCAAAAGTACCTCAAAATGTGGCATCTTTATGATTAAAACAAGCTTATGACCTAAAATGATCTAATCCATTGACATACATGTACATGTGCACTGTATTCAGGTATTTGCAATGTATGCTTTAGTTAGGTGTATTTTCACTACTTAAAGTATGCAGAAACCAATGAAAACAATCTTGAAGGAAGCCACAAATATTTATTAGAAGAGCTAATTGAGTCATGCCTGAGGATGTACATTAACATGTTTGTAATCCATCTTAAACAGTCATTTTTCTCATTTGTGACCCAGGTCCTACAAAGCAACTCTACGCGTTACTCTGTCATCCCTAAACGTCTTCTGATCGGTAAGCGTCTTGCTCAATGCACTCATCCTGCCCTCCCGAGTGGCGTTCACCTCAAGGCTTTAGAGACCTATGATCTCATCTTCCGTACCATTGGTCCTAAGCAACTATGTCAAGATATGTTCATCTACAGTGCTGGCCTGTTCCCGTTGCTAGGCAGCGCTGCTATGGCTGTCAAGCCAAAGCTTCTTCATTTGTATGAGGAACACTACCTACCCCTTGGTGAACACCTCAAGCCATGCCTGACTGGCCTACTTCAAGGCATCATGCCTGGATTGGAGGAAGGATCCGAGTTTTTTGATAGGTTAGTACTCTAGAAAATTTAAAATACTTTTATTGCCTTTCCAGTTATCTTAACATGAGTGCGTATATGTATCAAACGTGTGCATTTCAAAAAAAACTTAAACAAGGAGAACTTTCAGTTATGAAAATGAAAGTTGCCACGTTTCTTTCCTCGGTCGACGGACAAATATAAATCAAATTTGAAAACAACAGAATCATCAACCTCCCTAAACTCAATTCTGTTGACTGATGTCATTTTGAAAGAGGAAGTACTGTTTGTAATTTACTATTAAATTTAGTTGATCTCTGTTATTCAAGAAGCCACTATTTGTTGCCTGCTGTGTAGGGATCCATGGTGTTTTGTACACCTGAAGGGTCAAATATCCTCGATGCAAAGCTGGGGGTGTACAAAACACTATGGATCCCCTCACAGCAGGCAGTAGTTGTATTTTTAAAAAATGGAGGGAACATTCTAAAGGCTACTTTGCATGACAGTTAATACACATTTATGCAATGTTGTGATGTCAGCACCAATATTCTCATTGCAAATTTTGAAAAGTTAAATACACTTCATCTCCAGCGGATGTTTCTTGAAATGTTTTGTGGAGTCAAATTCGTTTTGCTTTTGCATTTACCTGCAGTATGAACCAGCCTTAAGGTGGGTCAGAGGAGCTATTTGCCAAATGTATTTTGAAATCATAGCATACAAGGCAAAAAGGATTTTATCAGATTAGAGTTTAATTTGAAAGGAGGGACTTTGACATAAATAGGCTGCAAGTATGGTTGCTTGTGGGTACCTAATGCCTTGCTGTATTTGCTTGTTTTTTATTGCAAATCATTATGGCTTTTAGTGCAGGTTCACTCATCAACTCTTTGAACATGCCAGTGCTAGTATTTTGTTCCAATTGTTTGGTTTAATTGTTGTGCACAGGACCAATGCTTTGTTGGAACAGTTATGTGCAGGCATGGTGAAGTCTAATTTCTACAGTGCTCTGTGGGAGTGTGTCTTGACAAGCCCAGGTGTTCGGCTTCCTGCTGTGTCATTTGTCTTGTCTCAACTAGACCGTAAAGCATCAATAAAAGAACAATCTCACATCCTTGGCAATAGCAGAGAAAAACTGGTAAGGTGCTTACATGTTTGCATACATGTACCACCCTTAACAACATGGAGATGGCGAGATTGTTAGATCTTTGAAGTAGAATCCTCAGGTTGGCATAAATGTAGTACATTTATGCATGGTGTCTTTTCCTGTGCCATATTTATTGATATTTATTGATCTCACTAGCATCTGTGTGCATCATGCATATCTGTAAAGCTGTGCCGAGTATCCAAATATTAGATCGATTCTCAAATATTTGAATATTATTTTCTGCAGTTGAATATTTGAATACGAAATTCAAGAAAAGGAACAGAGAATTTTTTTTTGTTTTAACTGAGAAAAGAATTACACTATGGAGACTTGTTTCAAGCATATTCAACTAAGAAGCAACAACAATCTTACAACGAGTCAAAAAAAAAATTATTCATTAAAAATTTAAAAGGAATAGAAGTCTTGTTCATGTGTTGAATCTTGCCAAATTGTGGCTGGAGATACTCCTAGACTTGAGAAGCTATTATAGTGATTATAAGGTACAATTGTGTTCATTATTTCAACTGATTTTGTATGTGACTTGTTCATCAACAATCTGCCCATCAGTACGAGCGAGTACTCAGATATTTGATTGACTTGATCAAATATTCAAATAGTGAATTATTTGAATCGAATCAGCCCTACATATCTTGTTTATAAATATTGGATTTGGCCTTTTGCTAATGTTATGATGCATTTTTGTGATCCTCTGTTGCTCATGGAATAAGTTCTATTATAGTGACCCTTGTGGGTCTAACTTGTTTGATGTTGATTCTACCGATTGATCACAGAATACATGTAAAGCTATAGCTGTGCACAGTAGAGATTGTCATTATTGAATACTTTCACTCAGGTCATCTCTGACCAAGTGTTTTGTTTGCTCCCTGTCTTCAGGTCAAAGCTGTTTGTGAATCCCTGTATGATTCTGTTGTTCTGGTCCAGCGTTCCGTCCTAGATCTAGTTCTACTGTGCTTCCCTCTTCATGATTACTGTGTGTCTAAAGATGAACAGACACATATCTTGACAGCTGCACTTAACGTGCTCTTGCGTCGTGACATGTCCCTTAATCGTCGTCTCTTTAGCTGGTTGTTGGGAACTGATGTGAGGAAAACGGAGCCAGACACTACTGCTAAAAAACCAACTGATTTGACTGTGGAGCGATCAGACAGCCTTTTAAGCACTGAAGATGAGACTTCAGCTTACTTTGAGGCTCATTCTAAAGCCATGTTGGTGGAATCCCTAAAAGTCTGGTTGCATACCATTCCAAGTGGCTTAAACGAGGATGAGGCCAAAGCTGCCATCTTGAAACCCTACAAGATCTTGATCAGCCTTCTTGACAAGCCAGAACTGAGCACAATTATTGTAGAAGATGTTTTTATTGAGGTGTTTCGTGCCTTGTTTAATCGTTGCACTACTGGATGCGAGAATGATGTGTGGAAAGGACTCATTTCTGAATCTCAGGAATCATTACTTCTGTCTACACCATCCAGAAAGCTTCTTACTCGTAATGCCCGTCCTGTGGAGCTCATCAAGACTGCCAATTTGCTCTTTGGTGTGTTTGAGTCACACTTCATGTGGGAATTTATTGCAGCACGATTTGATCTTTGCTGTCAAGAGACAGTAATGCGAGGTGGAATGGCACCCTCTATAGGTGATGGGAGTAGGACACTGACATGTTCAGAAATGTGTAAGCTGGTAGATTTTCTCCTGGACATTGTGTCACTGGTGAGTAGCTGTTAAACGTGCTGTTTACTCACAGAAAAATAAATAAATAGAATGATTGCCGTTGGATGGTCGAAGTTACATTTATTAAATTATCATGCCCTGCTATTTATTTTTTTCTTCAGGAAACATATGTGGAAACAACAACAGAGTATCTTCCGAACCTACTTTGCAAGTTAACTGTGTCCCTTTCCAACTACTGTGAGTATCTAAGCCTGTCAGAGATTAAGGACACACTGTGCTTGTGTACCAAGCTGCTAACCAAGGTACAACCATCCATGGTCACCAGTCCCAATCAGTGGGATACAAGCACACCTCAGAGACTGATGGCTCATGTTGACATCATTGAGAAAGGCTTGGAGATTGTGGATGGTGGCAGCAGTGGGATAACCGGTAGGGATTTGTCACTACAGCAGTCATCCACGCCAAGAGAAATGTCTAAATCCCAATCAGTGATGAATTCATCAGATGGCAAAAAGGAGGCAAGCTCAGGATCAGCTGCTGCACAGGATGAATCTCCAGAGAGTGAGAGAGCTGACAAAACAAAGCAAGGCAAGCAAAGTTCATCCAAGAAATTTCCGTTGAGTCCTAGGAGATCATTGGACAGGCTTTCTTCTGAACGCCTAGAGGATGCAGAGTTGCCAGCTCTTGATGACGACTTCCAGATTGAGAGGGTCAAACGTCCCACTAAAATGGCAAGCCTTGATTCTGTATCCAAAGATGAGACAATTGAATTCCGTCCCTCACATCGTCGAACCCCAAGTTCAGTCTCCTTGACAACCAGTCTTGCTGAAAGTGACCAAGACGGCCAACCTGTCTTTATAATGCAAGCCTGTGTGCAGTGCTACCAAACTTTCTTTGCCAAGTTTGTCAGCAGCAAGATCCTTCCAGAGGCCGAGGTGGTGAAGAGGCATCTGAAGAAGCTGAATGTCAAGTACAGTGGTACACAGGAGAAACGACAGCCATCAGTTGGGGAAGGCTTGAAGGTTAAACAGCCTCATGGCTTTGGAGACTTAACAGACAAAATGAGTGAGGATGGTAGACTCCGCACTAACTCAGCACTGACTTCAGATGAGGCTGTGGCTGTCTACATCCGTAAGTATAACATTCTGCCTTACAGCTGTTAATCCTTAAATCTCATGTAACTTTTCACAAGCCCTCAAGAGTTTAAGGTTAGATGTGTCACTTGCATTTAGGTTTTTTATTTGTTATTCTAGGAATATTTCTCAATCCACTCTGTCTTTGGCACAGTAATCCTATTTTGCATTTTGGCATTGTATGTAAACAGTTTACTGGAAGCAACTCATGAGGCATCTGGTGGAGTTGAGATTTACACTGAGAAATTAAATATTTTTGATGAGATAAATCAGTTGGTCTGAAATTCTTATAAATTGTTTTCCTTCTGTAGGTGACGTTGAGCTACAATGTACATCTTCTCCCAGTGCCTTGCAAGCTTTCTCTACAGCTTGTCATTTGTTGGTTGAGTTTGCTTGTTTCCCAATGTACTGTAATGAAACAGCATCAGCTGCCCATATTGTTACACCTACCACTACCGGTAAGTAGGGTCGACTCCTAGTTACCACAAAGAAGCCAAAAGGGAATGATGGCACATATCTGTGTTGTATGTGCTGTCCTGCTTGTCCAGTTTTTGGCCTCAGCATTTGAGAGGCTGATGCAGTACAGTGTGTACTGTCAAATCACCTGCTGACCAATTTAGAAATTCTTATTGAAAGCCTACCTGGTACATGTACCAGTACAATGCCAAATTGCTGACTTCGTACAAAGTGTTCGTGAAAAGTGAAGAAGGACTGCACTTTAAACACCCACAAAAATGAAGCATAAATTTTGTGTGTTTTTTATTGATGTTTGTGTTTTTGATGGAGGGGCTCTGCAAACTAGCTGAATATTTGCCTTTTTCTTTCCAGGTAGTGCACTTGGTTTGCCTGAGTGGCTCCAATCCCTTGTTGCCACCAGCTGTTTTGTAAATAACTTCATGCTGCAAACTACAGCCATCTCCACCACCTTAGAGTTGATTGCCTTGACCAAGTCCGTCACTGACCGTTCAGATACTAAGCTGGTACTACCTAACCCACCAAACTCCCCCAAGGCAGATTCTGGGACTATCTCTGTGGTCTTGATACCTGCAGTTTCTGCATCACATCTGCATACAATCAACTTTGGTACCAGCTTCTTCCAGGTAAGTCATTTTAAGATACCGGGTAGTGTACATACATATGTATGTAACCCTGAATTACACTGTATACAGTGAAACATGCTGGATCTCCAGTATTTCCAATTTGGAATTCATTAGTTGAGGTTTAATCACATTTATTTTCCTATCACAACTTTCACTTTGAGCAACCCTCTTGTGGTAATACATGTATTAGCTGTTTATACATGTAGAAACACTTGATGGCTGTTCCTGAAATACATTGTAGTCACAAACAGTAATTGATAATCATGGCCCATGCATACCAGCAAGATAACTTATCTTATTTTGGGTTAGTTTCTCTTCCTGCCCGTGGACATGGAGAGTGAAACACAGTGGTCAAAAGCTCTTTTGTCTTTGCTCTTTAAAATACTAAAAAAAACTACATGCCCATAGCACCCTCTGTAGCTCATGCACAGAGCCATTACCAACATGTCATTGATTGGCTTTACAGAGAGTAGCAACCAGTCTCTGGCATTACATGAGTGCTAACACCCCCAACTGTCATCAGAAGAGTGCTGATCTTCTGCATCAGCTGCACAACGTAGCACCTGATGTCTACATCTGTGAAGACATCATTGGAAACTCACTGGTACAGATCAACAAGGTATACCATTCTCATGCATATTCATAAACAGATGCCTTTTTCTAATTAGTTATTAAATCATCCAGTATCATCACCTGCTTTTGGGACCATTTCTTAAAAGAACATCCATAATAAATCCATCTTTTGCCAAAGTGATTATACCGGATCCTCTAATTGCGAAGTTTTCCTATCCTTTCCAGGCTGTTTCTCTAGCTGCACACATCAAGTATGCTCAGCTCTGGCATTTGATCAGATCACAGATTCTTAGTGCCAGCCCAGCAAGCAAAGTACTCACATTTGACAGGTAAATTGCCCACAATGCAATCAGGATCAACCTTGAATGCTCTTTTGGCCAGAAAGTTTTAGTAGGCACACACTGGATCAAGTTTAGAGAATTTACGCTCATTGTGTACCACTGTACATGTGGGAAAATGGTGAATTTTTGAAAAAGCAAGTTTATGTGTTCAGTGAGAATAAAAATAAGATCAGTGGTTTTGTGGTCTTTCTCAGCAAGTTGGAGCACTATTATCATCTTGTGCTGGAATTAAAACTACCCTTGAGATCAATTCTGGCAAAATTCAGGAACTTAGTGAACTCTTTACCATATGTGTGAGATTAGGTGTTCAGTTTGAGTTTGTTCAGTTTTTCTGGTTTTCATTATCTTGTAGATCTCTGTTGGTCATGATGGACAGTTTGGAGTGCCCAGACTGCATGATAAGATCAGTCACACAGACTTGGTTAGTCCATGCTATTGACCGAGGTGATATCGCTAGACTCCTGGAACCTATCTTGTTAGTACTTCTCCATCCAGCCACTGCCCGTGTGTCTGTCCAGTTCCTTCACACTAAGCCAGAGCAGAAGTCTGGAGGAGAGGGTAAGACAGATGAAGATGGAGATGAGGATGTGGAGAATAGAATCTACAGCATCAGCAGTGTGGATGGAGAGGTGAGATTGTAATCTTGGTTTCCTCCTCAAGGAACAGTCAAATTCCTTGTAGAGTTACTAAGCCAGACACCAACAGTCCAGTATTCTTCAAAATACTGCTATGCTAGGTGATGGATTTTTGCCCATTCAAATGAGATTATGTGAATGTGTCTTGTTTTCTAATTGACAGAGATAATTGTTTGTATTCTGTAGGTGAAATACTACGTTATTAAGGATGGAAAGCGAGCTATCGCCATCAATCCAAGCAAGCAAGATCCTGTCTTCGCATGTACCACCATTGATGATAAGATGAAGTACGTTACCAACAAAGCCAACTCCGGTCTTCGTTACAGCGTACCTCCTCAGATGCTCAGTAAAACACTTAGCGTCACTGTCAATCCGATGAACCAATCAGCATACATTAGCGACACAGACAGTGACACTTCCTCAAGCCCAAAAGTCAAAGTCTCATCATCTCGCAAGCCTTCAAAAGAGGAGAGTGCTGAAAAAAGAAAGATTCGCAAAGTTCCTGATGAAAGGCGACCATCAGACCTTGGTAACTTGCCAGAAACATTAGGCAAAGCCACTCCAAGTACAAGCACTGATGATTTGTGTGAGGAACCCTCCTATGTCTACAATGAAGAGGTGGATGAAAGTCCTGAAGATGCTGTCAGGGGCATTCTAATGTCTGTGATTGAGGAAGCAATGAGACAAGTTGATGGTCTTGGTCAAGAGGGTGATGCCAGAGGAGAAGATAGATCAACAGCCTCCTCTGGTTCCAAACAGTCTTATGTTGTAACCCCAGCATCCCCAAGATCCAAGGCAGGTGTTAAATCTACTAACTTGGAGAATCTGTCTCCAGAAGACTACATCCTAGATGATCTTGAGAATGCCATGTCTGGGATTGAAACAGAGCCAAGCGATATTGAAATGGCAGAAGCTGCGACTGAAGATAGAGCACCACAGGGTCAGCCCAAGATGCTCCCTGCATTGAAACTGAATGCCGTGCCACCCTTACAGCAGCACATTCTTCTCTATGTGCAGGTGTATGATGCTCAGCGTATGCTGTATGTCCTGTCTACCATCAAAACTATTCTCAGCACTAACCCGTGGCCATTAGTCTGTGCAATGTCATCAACAAGCATCAGCAGCACCAACACCCCACAGCTGATAAAGTTACAGCAACTCTTGGCAAGACATAAGCGCTGCATCACTGGGCAGGATTTCTACTCAGACCTTGAGCAAGAGGCTCTGACAATCTTCCGAAGTAGCACCTATCTGGAGATTGTTGTTCTTATCTGTGTCTACTATATGAGGAGCTACTACCCACATGATCTTAAAGCCAGTGAAGATGATGTCCATGGCAACCGAGATGTTCAGATCGCAAGCATGGAGGTTCTCCGTCTCATCCTTCACGAGCTCGTCTACATCGTTAAGGACAGTGGGCGTGGCCTAGCAACATTCATCAGTGATCTTCTCATTAGATCCAAAGTCCAGAAAGCAGTCCTGTACTGCCTGTTGTCATCGGTGTTTAACAGTCACCATAGAGGTAGTGGTAAAACTCAAAGCCTGGAACCAGAAATTATTTTGGATATCTCCCAAGATATGTCTGACCGAGGAGCTCAGGCCTTCCAAATCCAGCTACTGAAGCTGGCCAGGACTCTTATCTTCCTGGAAGACCAACTCTTCACACTTAAGGATGACACAGACACAGGAAGCAATGCTGATAGTGAATGGGAATATCTCCGCATGAAGTTCACTCCTCAGAAGACTTCCTCTGTCGGCTTTGTACGCTCGGAACGTTTTGGAAGCCAGTCCATCTTCATCACAGCTGTCTTAAGTGCTCTTAAACAGTACCAAATCTGTCACATGCATCGTCATTGGGTTGCTGTGGTGACTGAAGCACTTCCACATTTAGAACGAGGATTGCCCAAGCTTGCTCTTCCTGTCTGTAATCAACTTTGCAAGAATCTGGAGCAATTGACCATTCTCTACACGCCAGGAGACTCGAACAAGAAGTAAGTCAACATAGTAGTTTGTTGATAATGTTGAGTGACAACTGCTAAGCTTAATAATGGTCAGTAGCAAACACTTGAAATGCTGTTAAATTTAGGTGTTGACATTCTTCAATTAAAAGAGGGCTTGACAAGATTATTTTATCCACTCTGGTATATCACAAGTTTGCAGTTGGATCAACATAATGAGCCATGTGCACTGCATGTCTCTCTGAGTAGACTACATTGCCAAGGATATGATTGATATCCCTAGATGTATGTTTCGTAGAGTTCTCATTTCATATACTTGATTTCCTCACCACAGGTTGGAAGTGAACCTTGAGAATGTTCCCCCAGACCATGTAGTCACCATGCTAGAAGGATTGACTACCATCTGTCATTTCTGCTTGCTAGAGAGTACCTCTAACCTCTCTGCTATGGGAAGTAGGCATTCAGGTCCAGTCACCAGCAGTACCAGTGCCTTAGAGTCTGAGAGTAGTACTTCCACACCACTCCTCAGTAGTCTACTTGGAGCCTTGACTAGAGACAAAAGCAAGGTATTTTTCCCTGTGTCTGTCTTCATCCTCATCAGTAGACTACAGTATCAGGATGTCTATGTCTCAAAGTTTGGGAAATTATTTTGGTAGTCATTGTTTCAAGACGTATCCATCTGCTTATTTTGTGCTTCAAGGCTGAAGTTGATAATAGTTAAATTTACTGAATGTACAAGGCCTTAAATGACTTTGAAATCTGATACAAAGTTAAAGACATAAGTGATTTTTGTGAAGATCTGTTTTCTTTTTCCCAGCATTTTGCCTTGTAGCATACTGCCAAAATGTGTAAGTTAAGAATGAATCATTTGTTCTTTGCTTGCCATTTTACTTCTGTGAATATAGAGTACTGCCAATCCATCTAGCAGTCAGACTAACAACCCAAAGGCTGATGCTCGTAAGGGTCTCCTTGGTATGTTACCTCGTATCATCTCTAGCGTGGCTAAACTATGGGCTGTGATCTTAAGATGTGAGAGATTGAGGGATTCTCTCTCTAAACCTGAAGAACCTCCAAGCTGGAGCTTTGGACCACCAAAGGTAAGAATCAATGGATTATTTCCAATTGGGTTATAAGTCCCTCGCATTTTAGTAATCTATGGCTTTATCTCATTGTGGTTATGATATAGACTAGATACGTCATGCGTCATTGCGCTTTAGTGGTATAAGGACAAAATGTGATTGTCACTAAAAGAAATGTTAGTGTTGCATCTGCCATACACCTAGGCTCAGATGTGTCTATAGGTGCCAAACAATTACCATTTGACGTAGTCTTAAAAGTGAATTTGCTAGACCCACATCTACAGATCCTGTAAAAAATGTTTGTCGTGTAGGATCTGAATACTTATTTATTGCTGTACTGTAAACAACACTGGCATATGGATATTGTTTTGTATTAATCCCATGTTTGGTTCTTTGATGTGAGCAGAAATACACCGAACCAACAATTTATTGCATGATTTTTAAAGGAACCCTTCATGAATGCTAGTTATGTACAAGAACACTTCCCCAATCCCACCCTACTTGTACATGTAGAGTTCATCTCACAGAACCTTAGCTTCAAACACATATTGAACTTAGAAGAAGGAATCAGCTGAGCAATTAGATCCTTGAGCTTTTGTAGTTGTCGCGTAGTTGTTTTATGCATAGATAAATTCACTTATGAAATTTTTCCTAGCACAGTTACATTTAATTACAGGTTTTACCCTTACCCCAACATATGTTCATAAACACTGTATACTTATTGCTTGTCCAAGAGCTTTGGAAAAAATTCACAAGCTTACTCAGGTGGGACTCAAACCCACAACCTCCTGGTTACTAGTGCAGACATCTTAACTGCTCAATAATAGAGCTTGCCAGGGTCAGCTGGGTCAGATACCACAAAAGAGTACCGAGAGAGTATCAGCAGCGAGTACCACAAAGTTATTTCAAGATGAAGTTTTTTTCACAAGCTCTCAGACAAGCACTGAGTATACAGCATTCATGAATACATGTACTTGGTGTAAGGACAAAACCTGTAACTAAATTTAACACTTGCAATACTGGTACTGTTACATTGTTTGGTGTCAAACCTCTATTCTTCTACTTTTATTTGTGTAACGAGAGATTTTCAGGCATTTCTCACCTAGTAGGAAGAATTTGTAGTAACAACAAGTACATGTAGTTTACTTGCAGATCACTGATCACAATGTTGTTGAACACTCATTTAAACGTTCTGAACGCCATGGGTAGTTTAGGCCATAACTCTTCAGTTAATCGAGATAACAGACAAACTGTCCCAATTTGTGGTAAATGCATGCATGTATAATAAATGCATGGTTAGGATTGGTGCTTAGTGGATGATGTCATCTGTTTGTGGTACCGGTAGACTTAGGCCATGTCCGAAACTGGCTTCCAGAGCTACAGCTAGGTCTATTTTCTGCATGTCTCCACACATTTCCAGTGGAGTGAAAGTCTAAACCTAGCTCTTGACAAGAGATTCGGATGCAGCCTTAGACTATGAGCCCTGGCTGTGCTAGATACAGTGCATGCCATTTATACAGTCCCAGTGCCCCTACTTACATGTGCAATGTACATCTTCATTTCAAGTTTGAAATTTGAGCTACAAGCATGTCATTCAGTAGAAAATGTGGAACATTGTGAATCCCGTGCATTAAATATTTCAAAGAAAACTTCATACTGCAAAGAAATTTAACCTTAAGGAATTTTCAAAGTGTAACATTTTCAGCATTATTTAACCGCATATTGAAATCTAAATGGACTGTTCACCTTATGAATGTCTGCGGTAAACAAGTGTGAATATCTGAGTAGCCTTAATCACAGAGCAGACTTTTGTATCTTGATGATGTCAGTTTAGTGATTGTATGATTTCTGT
Organism: Acanthaster planci; assembly: GCF_001949145.1. The sequence continues at coordinate 1,475,769 of NW_019091403.1, read as the reverse complement.
CTAGACAGAAGATTAGGACAACTGGTTTGTTTTGTGTCCAGTTGTGACAGCATACAAGTTGTCAGGCATTGCAAGGCTTGAATTTCAGTTCGCAGGACCATGATTCTTACAGACATTTTAGTGTCTGAATTACAAGCATAACAGTAGGTCTTGTTGTTTCTTTCCAAAATGTTGCTTTCCATTCTGGAGAAAAATTATGTTTGGATTGGAGCTTGTTCTCATATGGAGCTAAACATCCCAAAAATTCCCAAATAGGTTCAGTTGATCCTGGATACATTCCATGGACTAAAGAAGGAGACAGTACGTACATTTCATGAGGGTTTAAGTTTACATGTCTTTGAGTTCTTGAACAGTGTTTGCATCAATCATCTTGCTGGTATTGTTTACTTTTCCCTGATGTTGGTTCCTCTTCGTGGTCATTGAAATATAGATGGTAGATTTCCTCCTTCAAACATAGGCATTCACATGCTGTACATAGTCCATCTTCATGTACATATACATTAACATCTAGTTTCCAGTCAATCCCAAACCCAGGTATACATGTACCATTATTCTCAAAGCCTCACATGCGTCAACTTTTTCTGTACTAAAAGGTCTGCAGAGCTTCAAATAATTTTTCCACTGACTTAAATGTTGATTCATTTCAGAAGTAAAGCCATGCCCAAATTTAAGATCCATTTTCTCCTGCTCTTAAGACCTGATAGTACTTACCTGATGGTGTGAGCCAATCGTGTCATTTGCATGCTTTTTTAAGGTCTCAACTCCTTTTCATAGCATTAAAACTGAAGCAACACTGCACATTGAACTGCAAGTTACAAGGTATTCCCACAATGTCAAAGGAGTTGTGACCTCTGCAGGTACCTGTACAACGCGATTGGAACACATTTAAAAGACAACACATTATTATTACCATTGTACCTTTCCGTTGAGATGGGCATGGACATGTACACCTACCCCAGATATTCAATACATGTACATTCACTAACTAGCACAACTACTTCTCTCCTGCATTATCTCTCCATGGCATTTTCCTATCAGCTATCCACTGAGGTAAGGAACAGCATCCATTTTATTGACAGAATTCTACATGTATTAAACCAATATAGTAGTCCATGAAGAAGCTAGGATACACACGTATACATCTACTGTTTGCGTACCAGTAAAAGGTGGCAGCAGTGGGATAAGCCTCAGAGGTTCTCAACTTATCACCACTGTTCACCACAGTAACTCTGTTTGCATACATACAATGTACTAGAATCTGTTGTTCTAGGGTCTGATATATGGTACTACCCCAGAAGTAATGGCTTCCAATTTAGGTTGCCAAATTTGATCAGATTTTATCACTGGGAGGTCCCCCTGGCTGAGATACGGTATTGACCACAGAAAAAAGTCAGTGTATCCTAGCATGATCATGTGGCTGTTAGATGCAGTGTTGTACATGTATATTCCTTAAAAACATCTTAATTCTCAATACAGTTGAGCATGCAATTCTATTTATTGTCTGCCCTATTAATGCCTAGGAACAGTTACAAAGAAATTTGATTTTTGACTATAGGTAGATTTTGTTCCTAGTCCATCTTATTTCTAAACTGTTACCAAAACTACAAAAACACTGTACTTCAATGTTTTTGTTTATTTTGTACCAGTACTTGATGCTTTCATGAATGCCTTGCCAGAAATTTCTACCAGCAGTTTAATAGTTTGTTTTTTAACTTGTCTCGTTAAGTCTTCATATTTTCAGCAGCAAGCAAACAGTTTTCTTGCTTAGGTTATTAACTTCCTTAACAATCCAGATGTGGCTTTACCCTTAAGAGCCTGGGGAGGGGGAGAATATGCCCCTCACCCACATGTGCACCATTTTCTCCAATATTGTCTGAGTTGACATTTCCACAGGAGTTTTCCAGTAACACCTTTTGGTCATTTATACCCAAATTTTGTAAAAGTCAAAGAGGCTGTTTTCATGCCATTCACATTTTTCCAATACAGGTCAGCCAAAAAATCTATACTTTTCCAATGACGTACCAAGTGCTCAATGCTTACATCCCAACATAAGTGAGACCATGATTTTTAAATGACCTTAACATCAAACCCCATGTCATATTGATTTCAAACTTCACATTTCTACAGATACCATACATTTAGTGAGTATATTTATACGGTAGTTTCAGAGCAATTAAGCATGTAACAACCAAGGGTTTTTTTGGTGGGGGGTTCCAAAATAAAACAACACATGAGTTTTTAGGGTTAACCAGCAAGAACATTAATGATAATACTGTACGATCACTCCATTTAGTTATTTTTAACCCTAACCCCCTAGGGTGTATGTAAAATATATAGATATCAGAGGATTTGCGACTAGTAGCATTAGTGTTTACAAAGTTTTGATTTTTTTTGTGCCTGTTTCAAAAATGGGAGAGAATAAATGACAAGTCATCTGTTAGTCTTTCTGTTTGTTTTGTTCTTTATCATTTAAAAAGAAACAAGATGAATTTGATTGTTTAGTTTATTTTTTGTTGTTCTTTATCATTTAAATAAGAAACAAGATTAATTTGATTATTTGGTTTATTAATTTCTTGTAGTGTCAAATTTCTTCCTAATTGGCCTTTGTGCATCCGCCTTTGAGTAATTATTGTTCGAGTGGCCATTTAATTGTTAACCCATTGCAAAGTTAACATGTTTTGCCTTTTCATCTTTACTAACTATTTTTTGAATCCGTATTTAAGACTTGTGTTGTGATTTCCTCTCCGCAAGTATAGAATCTGTTACTCTGTGTTTAAACTAATCATAACTAAGGAGAAAGCTTCACAACTTCTGCCTGGTCATAAGATTGATTTGATGAGCTGTAGAGCTGTGCATTGCTCACGTAGTGACGTCATTTAATGAAAATTGGGTACAATTGAACATGAATAGATGTTGCCAAACGCAACACATTAATGTATTCATTATACACATGACGTTAATCTGATCATTATTTATTGTTCAAGCACACATAGCATTGCCATATACTCAGGTTTTGGTAGCCAAGGACTTTAGCTGAGACACATGCATGTAAGCAGTACTTTGACTTCTTATGCAAATAACCTTCAATGATGAAATGTGAACTCTTACTGTTTATGAAAAACTTTGTATTAAATTGTGTGACAACAGTAGGTTATTTCAATGCTCTGGTCTAGTATGCCCATTCTATGTAAGCCCATTTCCCTTTGGAATCTACATGTACCCGTAGGGACTATACATGTATATCAGATACATTTAGCTTGTACCGAACACAAATTCTTCAGACTGTAAAGTGAAGCAATGTCTGTGCTTACAGATCTTAACCTATTAACCACAATGAATTTTACAAATATTTGACATTTTGCCAGAGGTTTAACCGATTTCTTCCAATAAATGGGATGGTATCTGTTATGCTTGTATAACCTCTGCTTTGTGATGTCAGGGCACCAGACTGACATATTGGTGACAAATCTTTTGTTTGGTTTGAACAGGGTACTAGACAGCAGATTTTGGAGTTGTTAAGTCCAATTGCTCTTCATCATCCTGTCAACTTAATGGCAGCCATTGGTGTGGTTTGGAGTGATTGGAAAAAGAAAAGTGGAGCCAAACAAACCAATGTGAGTAGAAAATACATTTTCAATCAGATTAGTATCTTGACTGCTGATTGGTTGGTCCTTACATATAGCTACAGTATAGTGATATAATGTTCCATGCATACCCATAAAATAACTAAGAACAGGGAAACTCTCTTTGAAATGATCCCATGGACTTGTTTTATGTCTGCAGGTTGTTCGCCAGGCTTGTGAGGACCAGGTTGTTTTGGTTGAGTTAGTGAGTGCAATCAGAGCTATGCCTACAGACACACTGATGCAGACCATCAAGCAAGTCTTGAAAGCTCCACCATTCACAATCAGAGACAAGGTACAGCCACAAGTCTGTGATGTGCATATTCATGTACCCATCCGGTCATGTGGGATGTCGGCATTGTCAAAGCAATATCAGTCAGACAGAAAGAGAAAGCTTGTTGTTAATGATATAAATTCTATATTATTATCTTGAAATGTAGGCTGTGTGTAGATACTGATTCAGCCCCAGTCAAGTCAAATATTGACACCGTTTGGAGTCAGTTAACCCTAACAGTCCTCAATCCTTCACCTGTTGGAGGATTGAGGACTGTTAGGGTAATGGATGTGATTAGACTGCAGTTTACTGTGTAGTTTAACCCTAACAGTCAGGTACACTTATTGTGTGTGACAGAGGTTCGTTTTCTTTGTGTATAACAGGATCAGCCTGGTTTAGAGACTAGCATGCTTCAGTTTGTATTCTGTTACATTGGTCGAATGTCCATCATGTCAGTTAGGGACTCTTGGCAGTCGTTGTTGTCTCTTCTGAAGGAAGGATTACAACTTGGCTTAGCACCACCAGGACAGTTCCTGCTCTTACGGTGAGAGGAGGCAGATTGACATCTATAAGATCAATTTGAATGTCTTCAAATCAACATTGTTTCACTTGTTGCAGTAACCAAACGACACATTTTTTCCATTAAAAGAAATGGGGACATTAAGCCCCATGCAAAGTAATGATGGTTTTCAAAATGGTATGTTTCAAGTTGTTACATTTTTGTGGACTTAGTGTAAGCAACCACATTCTGCTAAATTTTGATTTAGAGGTTCTTGGTTTCTTTGTTCACACTCATGACATCGTCTTATTTTTTTTACACAATTTGGTTTTTCAGTATTCTAAGTGAGATAGTTCATAAGATTCCTGCCTTTGAAGACCGGAAGGATCAGAAGGAACTTCAAGAGGTAACTCAGCGTCTCGTGGAAGCGTGTAATACTATTGCTGGCTCATCCTTGGAACAATCAACTTGGCTTCGAAGGAATGTCTCAGTGAAGATCAACCCACAGGAGCAGACTGTGAGCCAGACTGATGGTAAGTATCTGATTCAGTTTGGCTGGATTTGATCAAGAAAATCTTTCCTTCTCTGCACAGTCTGTGATTAAAATATTCCTAGGTGATTTGTTTGGTGATGTTTGGACATCCTGTAACCTACACTCAGATCTATGTTTATTTCTCAAGATAAAGCAATGATAAATGTTGGTATAGTCGTTATTTTCAATGTGTTGTTTCCAGTCCATTTATATGGATTGGAAACCTGCATATCTGATTACTTTCCTTCCTCTTGTAACTTCAGAGCCAGATGGAGGTGATTCCACATCTGAGATGACCTCAGTCACCACCACAGATCCCTCTACACCATTTGGTACACCAACTAACAGTCCTAAGAATTACTCACAGTATAGTGTACAAGCACTCAATCTACTGGCAGAGGTAAGAAGATGACCCCCACCCATTTGGGAATGCATGGGTAACTGCTTAAGCTGAAATTCAGTTTTCGTATTTTTGGGCTCAAGTTCAAATTCTTTTGACACCTTCCAAAATTAAGATTCCCACTGTGATAAAATTGCATTTAAACTGATACCGTGCTTCCATGGTGTGATGTAATCCTTTCAAAATATATATTTTTACGACGTTAAGGCATTAAATCTAACTTATGACTTATCTGTTGTAGTTATTGGCAACATTGCTGGACATGGTCTACGGTAGTGATGAGAAGGACAAAGTTGTGCCTTTATTGACATCAATTATGCACAATGTTACCCCTTACCTCAAGAACCACAGGTATGCCCTATATCTTTCTATTTAATATAAGCTGTCTCCAATCATTGTTCCAATTGTCAGTACTCAGAAGTGTTCATTAAGAGCATTGTACTGCATTTATTGACAAGTTTGTTAATCCATTTTATGCTTGTATTTTACACAGTTCTCCCAACACACCAAGTTTCCGTGCCTGCACTGCCTTATTAGCTAGTCTGAGTGGATATCAATACACACGGAAATCCTGGAAGAAAGATGCCTTTGATCTGCTGTTAGACCCGTCCTTCTTCCAAGTAGATATTGTATCCATACATAAGTAAGTATCATAATGTATGGATTCCACAAGGAGAATTCTGGTTGAATGGAAAACACTTGTGTAGTTGGTCCATATCTGCTCATTTAAAATCTTCCATTTACATTTCATGATCTGTGAATCTGTACTTGATCAACCAAAGTTGAAATAGTGACAACAGAAACAATAAAAGGTATCTCTTGTCAAATATTTCAGTCTTCTTCACTTGTACCATGGTCAGTTATTTTGATTTTTAATATTTTTTTTGTAGCTGGCTACCTGTAATAGATAATCTAATGACACATGATAAGACAACCTACAGAGATCTCATGGGTAAGTTATTGACATGATTCTTAACCTCAGGTTAAAATTGTACTCAAGTCCAAATGGACACATTAAGTCTCATAGAATTGTCAATTTGATCAGTTACCTTGACCAGGATACTCTGGTCATAGATCATCCTGGTCAAAACGTGGAGTTCACACACACACCAGTTTTTCCCAGGACACTCACTCTTACAAAGGAGAGAGATGCCACATCACCACCAAGCCTTCTTTCAGATATGGATAGTATTTGTCTCCAGATTTGGTAAATGCAGGACCAATTCATCATACCTCATGATCGCTTTCTATCACAATTGTATCCTTTGTTTTCATCCACCAGCTCGAGTAGCTGCTTTCCAGAACACCTCTCTCAACCTCTTCACCAGCAAGGAAGCTGAGATTGACCAGCGAGCTCAGCTTCTGAAGCGCCTAAGTTTCACCATATTTTGCAGTGAGACAGACCAGTATGTTCGTTTCTTGCCTGATATCCAAGAGCGATTAGCAGAGAATTTGAGACAAAGTCAGGGGCCTGCGGTACATGAACAAGTCTTTGTTTGCTTCAGAGTGCTCTTACTACGCATCTCACCTCATCATCTGACTGGGCTTTGGCCAACTGTTATATCTGAGCTGGTAAGTTGGTATTGTCCTCTCTAACAAAGCTTCAGTCCTTGTCTGTGATTTCATCCATTTAAAGCGACAGTATGGATGCTACATGTATGAATATGTTAACATCTCTAGAAATAGAATTATCCCCCGTGAATGCAAAATAAGTTAAATGTACTGTAGTTTGGAAACAAATTTGGCAGTTTGGTTTCTCTTCTTAATATGTATGATGTAAGTTATTGTTAAAGAAACTACCAGAAAATGTGTGATATATTATGTAGCAGTGAAGACCATTTGGTAATACTATCACCCCTTTAAGAGTTACAGTGAAGATATTTAGGCTGTCATCATCTTCCTCACTTCTTAGGTACAAGTGTTTCTTCACATGGAAGAGCAGCTTACTTGCACACCTGAAAGTAGTAAGAAGTCAGTCATCAAGCGAGTTACAAGTACAGATTTTGCTAGTTTCTTCCTTGGTGGTAATGGCAACATCCCACAGACACTGAGCAATGTAGCCAAGCCGTGGTTAGGATTGTATCTAGCTGCCTGTAAGCTGCTTGATCTAGCCATCTGTTTGCCTGCCGAGAGTTTACCACAATTCCAAGTGTAAGTTTTGAGACTTTTTGTATGTAAAGATGAGGGTTCTCTACCCACAGTTGATAAAATATTATGTTTCAAGGACTCTCTACTCAGTAGAGACGGTTTTTGTGCTTATTGACCAGAAGGTTTAGATTAAGGAATGTATGACTTTTTCGTTTCAGGTACAAGTGGGCATTTGTTGGAGGAGGAAAAAAGAAGGATTCTCCAATGCAGTTTGTACCTCATGTGTCAAGAGCTGCTCAGCTCTTAAGAACTAGATACAAGCAGGTAGGTTATAGGGTTGGTACGTGAACTCCAGAGGGTGCTCTTTGCCTTGTATTGAGAGCCAAGATTCCTGCTCCCTTGAACTAAGCTAGAAGTGACAGCACTATTCTAAAGGTTCACATATACTTCTGTAACCCATTTTCCATCATTGCATTTTATGGAAGTTGCGTTTTGTCAATGGTAAGGATTTTTGTCTACACGGAGCCAAGAGACGCAAGACCTGCCATGTTGTACTTCTGTAGTCTTGGCAATAAAAATCAAGGTTTCGTGAGAACTATCCACACTCGCTCACAGGTCAGCATCCAAGTTTTTCTGTGATGGCTTTAAGAAGCATCCTGATACTGACTTTTGTTATCTTTGTTTGACAGGAGAATGGCATGGATGGGCCAGCTCTGAAGGTTTCCCCAGGTCGACCACTCTTGACAATGTATCAGATCAAATCCATCGAGGAACTCCTTCCATTCTTCAATACAATCTGCCCAGAGTCTGACACCAGTCTGGTCAACCAGATTCCAGACCTCATTCAACTTGAAAGAGAAGTCAAGACCTCGTCATCAGGAAGAGGATGGAAGATAGAAGACTTGGTTGATGTTGAAGATCTTCCACCGTTGGACTTAATCGAGAAACTAATGGAGAGAGACTTCTTAATACCTCTTGCTGCTTCCTAACAGACTCAGGTTATGTTAGTAATTCCTTCAGTTATGAATGCTTTTCAAACTGTGTTAACTTTGATGGGTGCTTATGCACAGGGTTAAATGTGAAACATTTTGTTTCTTGGTTTGATGTAACAAAGCAAGCTCAAAGCATCATCTGGATTTGACTGCAGCTGTTACTTCACAAAGCATTGGTATTTTAGCTTTTGTGCCAGATTAAACAAGGAAGTTAACCCTAACCCCCTAGGGTGTATGTAAAATCATATTAACATTGGAGGATTTGGGACTGTTAGGGTTAAAGTACATTTGCGTAACATTCTCCAGATCCATCTTACACATGTGCAAATCATTATATCATTATATAAGAGCGTGATCCATTATGTATGTTGCTTGTGTTTGACCTCAGCGGACTATCAAAACAGTTTAAAAAGTAAACACCAACTCTCTCTTCAGTGTAATCCAGTATGTTATCATTTTCATGTACAGAGCTGTGAATCTTTTGCATAAATGCATTTTCTCATGCCAGGTTAATCATTTATTGTGACACCTGTGGTTAGGTGAAACGGATTTGAAAAATGTAATCCAACTGCATGATTTTTTATGTTTAAATGCAACTCATATGCATATACGTCAAAATTTATGAACTTCAGTTGTAAATGTGCATTGAAAAAATACTTACAGGGCTGTAAATTGACCAACAAATGCAAACTTTTGGGCTTTTTGGAATTTCAAATGCAGTGTGCACTGTAAACATGTAAATGACATGTAATCAAATGTCCTGCTAACTCATCAGATTTCATTGGAACATTCATATTGTGTGTTAATTCCCTAAAGAGTCAAGTTGGAAATCATTGATTGCAGGCTTATCAAGTTTAATGCATAATTACAAAATATTTTGTGTAAGTTTTAACTTTAAATAGTTTGGCTTCCCTTTTCCAGATTGACCAAAGCTTTAATACAGTTTGTGCATTGTTAACACTGTAACCAAAGTTGAATAGCAATATTCAAAAATGCTATGCTGTGCAATAAGAACAATTGAAACTGTGCAGAATGTTGGGAAAAAATTGGTGCAAGTCTTTTTGCAAGTGCTTGGTATTTCCTTGCAGAATTATTGTAAAAGTTAAGTCTTTGCTTGACATTTTATATCTTACTTACTCTGTCTTGCACATTCCTACCTAAACTAACCACAGCCAAGATTGTAATATTATATAATCCGTTGTATGCCATGGAATCACCTGCTGAAAAAAGCAAATTATAAAACCCTGAAGAATTATTTTTCATAGGGCTTGCCATAGCTCTTGACCTTACTTTTGGACCTGAAGTTAAAGGTCAGAAAGCCTTTTTCTCATATGATGTATTGCTTGTACATATTACCATTGTAAGTGGAAGCTTTGATTTTAGTTTCATCATTTTTTAAAGAACATCTTAATTCTTAATTGGTATTTATGTGATGGTGAAGAATTAAGCGTCATGGATTATAACCAAGAATGGCTGGTATTCAACAATTATCTAGCTTTTAACAATGATATTCACTATACTCTGAACTGGAATTCAGTTATCCTGAAATCCACAGATGTGACATCACAAGTATTCGTGAGTATGTGATGTTTATATCTTATCACTGAAGTATTAACAAATGGCTATTGTATAACAGAAAAAAATATAACAAGGTGAAGGGTAAGAAGTGTTTGCCTTTAATTATAAATTGGTGATCACTTTGCTCACTAAAAAGACATAGCAGACCCAGCCCAACTCCCCTTTCTATGAATCAGCCAAGAAGTGATACCATATTGGAATTTTAAAGTGCATCATAAATGCAGTACTATTAAAAAGTAGTAGTTAAACTTAATAAATGAAAGGTAAAGAAGTTATGTTCATTAAGGAAAGGAATTGCATGTGTAACTAGCTTGACCTTGAGTAGATGGCTTGAAATATACTGATAGTTTGTATTCTTATCAAACTGCAAAAACGAAAGTTAGTTTATATCGGACAAAGGCTGTAAATGTAGTTGGTCTTTATTCTTTCCATAAAGTTACATATGTACATACTTGCAGAGTTAAAACACACTTGCCTTCAAAAGATTTATATGTATATACATCTTATGCTGATTTGCTGTTTAAATTGTTGATTTGCAAGACAGTTTATCTTGAATGAATGATTAAGCTCGTCTGTCCATCGACCACTTGCTTACTGACACTTTGATCTTGTGAGCAGCTCAGAAAAACAGTCCGATCTCGTAATATTTCCTCCACATTTGCGTTTAATAGTATCAATATTAATAACTACATATTCTTCATTAATATGAAGTAGTCTGATAAACGTTTTTAGTTGATTTGGTTTGGTTTGGTTTTAATACTTCTGACATTGTTTTGATTGGTTGATTAATGGATTGGTTGGTTGGTATTATTTGTTACTTGGAGTTTTGAAGGTTATTACAGTGAAATGCATCCAGTGTGAGATAAGTTATACAGCTTGGATGTATTTGTTCATATTTCTCACTTGCGAAAGCTGACATTTAAACCTTTTGGGTGGACCTAACGTTGAGTGTGGATAGGATGGAATGTGGTAAGGTGAAAGTTTTAATCCTTTAAAAATTGTATTTGCCAGCGCATTTGGGAAAAAAACGAGAACAAGTTGAATTCGTATGCGTGTAATAAATAGGCCTATTGAGCCTTGTGCGTTTCTAATAACCACCCGAAACATGAACATGTGACGGGAAAATAGCTTCCATACTCCCAACATATAGCAGACGTGGAAGTCTCCCTTGACTTCTCACCCAGGGTGAGGTTAGAATCCTAACATGTGTTTTTAGCTTCTAATCCTTAAGTTTTCTTCAGATTATCTGTTCATTCCCACCTCTAAATCGGAAAACTTGTTTCCGTTTTACAGGTGACGGGGGAACGTACGAGATGCTGTGTTTGTGTTTTTGAAAGTACTCAATTAGTGAAGCAGGCATTACGTTTTAATAAGTGAACCCCTACTTTGTTAATTATCAGTGGCCTATCTATTTGATAGCTTTTTCTTCAAAACAAGTACAATGTAATTTGCTTCTAAAATGCCACCAGAACATGGCAAAAACTGTGGTGATTATGGTTTTATGTGAACTTTCTAAATACATGTATTAAACAATTCATACTGTGACTAACTCGTAATCGTTTAATCATATTTTTTCTTTGCTTTAAATATTTTTGCTGTAGGTGGTACAGTGTTTAGTGGGCGGGGTTAAGTGAGAGAACAATGATAGCACCCAACATTGCTACCTTAACATTTAATTTCTTGATTCTCTAACCCAGTCAACTCTGTCATAATATGAATATCGACGTCTTTAGCCCGCGACGGAACAAAGTTTAATCCTGAAAGAGTCGGGGCGGAATCTACCCCTCTCAACATTTTTCCGATATCAGCGCATTGCAGTTCCCACGAGCGGAGCCTTCAGGAGTTTTTTTCAGTAAAGCAACAAGTCACTTCAGAAGAACTTGAAACTTGGACACCGATTTGTCTTATCGGACTCTGATGCATACTTGGAATGATTCTAATTCTGGCCAACCCTTCCTGGTCTGTTTGGTACCAAGTACTGAACATCTGTCTCTGGTTTGATAGCATGTGAACTAACATCTACTCTCAAATCATCATGCGTTTTCTTTAAAGGTTGATACTCAGAACTTTGAGGCTTCGCTTCAGGGACCTCTCCGGCTTGGAGAGAGATCTGCGAACGACTGAGGAGAGGAATTTCTGAGTAGATAGGAGAAATGTCTATCTGCGTTTCACGTGTTGTAGACGCGATAGTGTGCGAGTTCGCGAAAGATCGGCGTCTTTGGGCGAGGATCATGACGGGTGAGGCTTGAAGTGCGGGGAGATTTACGGATCTCTGACTGGCTGTTGAAGAGCTCCTTGTCTTCAACACATACAGGGCAATGGCAACGATGATGATTTGAAGGAATACGACGGCAAAGATGCCACCGATAACCACCCACTGCTCAATAAACTGCTGTTTACCACTACTGGCCCCGGTGACGACTTGAAAGGGGCGTTGATGGCCCCCAGGAAGTAGGGTTGTCCTCGCTAAGTCTTCAATCAGTCCGGCAGAAGTCAATGCTTCAGAAATCGATGAACGGTCGCTTGGAGTACGCTGATCAGAATGGGGAACCTCGCTGAGAGAAGATTCTGTATATGTCTTTCTTCCGATCGTGACAAAAACATTCCACCATGCCAGCTCGGTTGGAACTAATGTTTCTTGTTCTGTAGTCTGTGGAACCAAAACCATCTGGTGCCAAGAGCTCGACTGCTGACAGTTGGTGTTAAATGTAATCAAGCATTTTATCGAGCGCTCGTTGTCTGAAGTCACAAGGGGGTTAATTATCAGTTGATTTCTTGAGATTGAGAATCGCTCCGTGGTATTAATGGAAAAGGTGTTGTTATCTACATCTTTTAGGATCCACTGAAAGGGAGCCGAGTCTGGATGAGGATCAACATCACAAAGAAACTCTCCTCCATCACCAAGAATCAGTTCTTGACGTTGGAGTACTCTTATAGAGCGCTTCAATTGTGTTTGACAGATCGGTTGGTCCGTCACAGTCAAAAAAGCGTTGCTGGAGTATTCGTAAGGAAAGCCATGTTCTCGTGTAAAAGCAAAACAGTAGTACTTCTTACTGTCTGCCAATGTAACATCGTTGATTACCAGACTGTACGTCGTGAAATCCTCACTGATTTTCAGAGACACTGAATATTTACCATTATTGAACGGACTCAGATATTTTGAACAGCGGGTCAATATGTTGTGATCTTTTCTACCCACTGACTTCATCGCCCAAGAGATTCTGTCATGTGGGCAATCAATCACGTAATTGGTTTGACAAGTAAATGTCGCACTGTCTCCAACCCTCACTATCTGATCCTGAGGGTTTAGGTTGAAAGGCTCAGATCTCGAAGCAGCACATGGAACTTGATGCGCAACACACACGAGGAGCAGGCCTACAAGAACACCCATAGCCATCGTTGTCTCGAAGTGAACATCAAATTGGAAATGAGACTCAAGGCGCTGTGAAGTTCTTTTTATACGAAACGTTTATGTACTGCCAGACACAACCTGTTTTCAGTTTTGTGTAGGGGATATGTAAATTCGAAAGCTAAGATATAGGCCTACTTAATGCTACGCCTTTCTGAAAACAAAACTCTGTAGGCCCTATCTGTGTATAAGCCTATAGCTTGGCCTACCGTTCTCAAAGATTGTGTGATCAAAATATCTGTTAGAATAAACAAATCAGTTCAGGAGGATTGGGTAATACTTTCAGTGGAATTCAGGAACGCTCAGGACGAGTTTATAGGCTATCTGTGTTTTGTAACAAATTCGTCCCTGTTCGTATAACTCAGCAGGATTTGGGAGTTTCTTCTTCATATGCTTGTTCGTTTGAGACATGAAAACAGTCCAACGTTGCTGCTTCAGCCATCCGAGTCCGTCCGAGTCGGATCAAATCCCGTCTTCCTGGTTAGTAGCGGGGCGTAAATGATGGGGGGGGGGGCTATTGAATCATCCTTTCACTTTTTCGTAGTGAAAGAAAATGTAAAGTTAAGGCGGATTTGGGGAAAATTTTGGACTTCCTAACATTAACAACCAAAATGAATTCACCAGCACTGAAAAGGTAGCCTAGGCCAGGGGAGCTATAGGCTTATACAGTTTTTATCTGAGGCTGAGGGGTGAAAGTATCATGGACTTGCAGTGCCCCTCGTAATGTCATATGGTGTCAGCATCCCCTACATACATTCTACTTCCAAGGCCAAGCAAGTTTTGATTTACGCCATCATCACGCACGGGCAAGTCCCAAACACAATACGCCACTGCTCGTGTAAGCTCGTGTGCATGTGAGCTAGCCAGACGAGGCCTCAGTGAGGGAGCCTGGGGTAGCGCCCTGGGGAAAAAATGAAAAAAGGGTAAAAGGAGGGGAGTAAAAGAAACGGGGAAAAAGATAAAAAGTTGATGAAAATCTTTTTAAAAAATTACCATCTCCAGCTATTAATTGTTTATAAATTTTTAGCTACTACCACAAAAGACGTATGATACGTTCGTGGACGAGGTTTCCGGTCAAAGGTTAAAGCGGCAAAATTGTGACAGGTAATGTTGCACGTGTCCTTTGCATGAAATAATTTGGCAATTCGAATATTCACTGAAAAATTCAAAGTTTTTCTCAGAAATTACTTGATATTCTCCCTGCTAAATTGAAGCTATTCGACGGTTTACGGTTTTGAGAATGGGACGTCGCTGTCATGCACTCAAGGAGGAATGATATACTGTACTAGCAGGCCCTACAATACAGTGACACGTGTCAGACAGGCACGTCAGTAGGCAGGCTTTACATGCGTGGTGGTGAAGCGCCAGTTGTAGGTGGTAGACAGAAAAGGAGGGCACATACAAATAACGACGTGCGTCATATGCATATTAATATACTCAGGATGCACAAGGTGTGTACTTTATAAACATTATGAGGCAAGTCATTCCACATGGCCTCCTTTCATGCCTTTTCTGTCTACCTAGGTAGATGTGGACATAGGTTCAACCCCCTAGGGTGTACAGGTATGTATGTAAAATGAAAAAAATCGGAGGATTTGGAACTCTTTCAAGGGCCGTTACACTAGTTGTACCCTTTGGCTTACTGCACTGATTTTTCCGAATTTTTGCATATATTTTACTACTGTATAGCTTCTTGACATGCCTGAAAATTTCTCTAATTAGGCCTGGGCCATGGCAGGGTAGGGGCTGTATTGTGCAGTTGTGTAAGTCAGATTTACTTCTCATCATTCACAGTCTAATCTAATTCCACATTGGCCGAGGCGTGTTAGGCGTGGCATATTTTTTACATACATGAAGTAGAGGAAACTTTGGGCTTCACTTTTTTCACTGTTTGTTGGTATACATGTATGTGGCAGATGTTGGCCTAAAATAATGTAAGGTCATGAGAATGAATATCTTGGACTTCCGTCCACCGCCCACATAGGGCCTACCGCTGAAACAACCACCAAAATTTTTTTATTATTTTCCAAAAAGTTACTAGGCCCTATTTCAGAAATATCTTTTTTGTCCCTTTGGGAATGTTTAAAAATGGCTGCTAAGTAAATCAGGAGTTCGTAGTGCACCTGCGTACAAATGGCACGATGAAAGACAGACTGAGAACTGGTTTACTTTAAGGTTGGTTCTCTTTTCATGGACTCATACTCACTATCGATGTGCGGTATGTACACCAACTAATGACTAATGAAAAAAATCCTCATGGGTTTTCAAAATTGTCCAGACAGAGAACCAGTATGTTCATTCTCATAGCCTAATTGTGACCTAACCTAACCAGTATGTTCATTCTTATAGCCTAATTGTGATCTAACCTAACCAGTATGTTCATTCTCATAGCCTAATTGTGATCTAACCTAACCAGTATGTTCATTCTCATAGCCTAATTGTGACCTAACTAGCCCTAAATATTTGTAATTGTGACGTAAATTCATAAATTATTACAAATTTGCTACCAGGCTGGCATTCTTGCGGTCAACATGATGTCACTATGCACTTTTAAAACATGGCAAAGTGGCAAATTTACCCTTCGTGCTATTCAACAGTGTACAAAAGTTCCCGTGACCGTGAGAAAGCAAGGTATCATGACCATTGTAAATGTTTTGTGTACGTGTACTTATCAACATGACATAATTTTTGTCAAAATAATTAATTTACTTGCTTGAAATGAACTGAAATCTTTTCTGTTTTATTGATAATGAATTGTTAGACCTACATGTAGAACTCTTTAAAACTACCAACCAAAATTTTTCAACAGAGTAAAAGAACATAATCAGCATGTACTGTGCGTCTTCGCTCCAAAGTTCTCAGTAATAAAAATACACTGATTAGAATTATTTTTAAAACTCCTCCAGTCTAGAGTTATTAATATATCAGTGATGTAATTTTTCTTCCTGTCAATTTTTAGTAGGGAGTGTATGGACGAGTGTATAAATGAAGAACGTAATATCTCTGAATTGTGGATGATGCAGTAATCCTCAAAACCAGGCAGAATGGAAGCCATGCGAACTGACAAAACTGATTTCACTGATAAAATCAGGCAAATTGATGGTAATGTGTTATCCATTTCCCCCTCATTTTCTTATGTCAGCTTAGAACATCTTTGCTGTGGTAGGGTATAATTGCAGTCATGATCAATTCTTTCCACACCCATTCCTTTGCATCCAGTCTTTCTCCCTACATTTTTTGCATAAGTCATAAGCTTCACCATTCCCAAATATTCAGCAAAATTATCAGTTAATATTAATGTGCTATTTATAATTCTTGACCTTCAATCTTTCTCCGTACTTTCATTTGCATAAGTCTCTTCTCATATTGCACCATTCCCAAATACTCAACATTTGCCAGTTGATCTTACTGAATCTGGCCGGTTGGACTTGATACATCAATTGTATATGTATTTCAAGGTCTTGTGACACAGTTATGTCAGGAGTACGATGAAAACAAGTGTGATGGGATCATTGACCTGTTACTAGACATCTCCCAGTCCTTAATTGGCCTGTACACCAGAGTACCACAGCGCCAGGCTGTTGAAATGCAGGTTGGTAATGAAAATGAAACTGGTAACTTACAGAAAAGGGCTCAAAAATAACAACCTGTATATTGACCAATAATTCGAAAGTATGGTGTTATCACATTACTCTTTGCCTCTTTGCCTAGACTGCATAAAGGGTCACTCATCACAAACAGTAACATCGTAGTGTCATCTTTTTTATGATGCACTATCATTTACCTGCTAGAAAACACCATTTTGCTCATTTTCAGCAAGTGACAAGAAATGGTCAAGCACTGGGTGCTTTTTTAGAGAGGTGTCACTTTCCATTGTACAAATAATTCAATTTATTCCCTACGGTATTTGCAATTAAATACAGATACAGAATTGGTCAGTGTCATTGTGGGATGTTGCAGTGGCAAGAAAAACAGGAGAATCATTGACACAGGAACTCAATTCCAAAGGTGAGTTTATTCATTGCCACTAATAACAGTATCTGAATGAATGGTTTTGCAGCCTGATTTCAAATTTATTAGCAGCTGTAGCAAGTTTTGGAACTGACTTTTGTATCAAGAGTCAGTTATTGCAAAGGATGTGAGAACCAACTCACCTGTACTTATTTAAAATTGACTTTTGAAATCCAGTCTGAGTGTAAAAATTGATTTGAATTATTGACCGTCTACTTCAGCTGCGTATGTTGTTTTTTCCTGCACAGTCAGACATATTGCATGCAATCTTGCCTTCTCCATCCCATCTTCAAGGGAAACATTTGCATTTCTCAAGAAGCGGATAATGGTATGTTCACTAAGTACTTTTTGCCCTTAAATAGCTATTTAAGACAATTGCCACTCTGCATTTATTCAGATAAAGCTCATCTACATTACTTTTAATGCAAAGCAAACGGTAGTTTCAATCAATTTTTTTGTTTTTGTTTTTCAGATGGCTGGCGGAACGGGGCGTGCCTGGCTGGGTGAGTTTTAACGTTTCCAATTCTTTCCATTTGTAGAGCTAAAATAATTGGTAAAAAATAAGACCCAGGGAAGTGGCATATAGTTTGAAGTTTAATGTTTCATCATTCAGAAGAATGGCACAGTTTCTAATCCTTACTCTGCTATTTGCCTTGAAGTTAAATGTTTCATCATTCAGAAGAATGGAACAGTTTCTATTCCTTACTCTGCTATTTGCCTTGAAGTTTAATGTTTCATCATTCAAAAGAATGGAACATTTTCTATTCCTTACAGAGATCACTCTGCTATTTGCCTTGAAGTTTGCCAGGTTTATTCCAGGAACACACTCAGTTTGTAAATTTTATTTAACATAAAGTTATTGCACCAAAAAATGATGTGTTTGACTACTTTATTATTACTTTCTTTAGATTGCCAAAAACCCATGATGGCGGACCAGTCTTTGAGCTTAGCAATGGATGTAAGTATGAGATGTTGGAACATCATATAACTTGAAAGGAATTTAAATTTTTCAGTTGTAATTGTGGTTATTTTCTGCAGAATAGCTGTTGGCTGCATGAATGTTTTAAAAAAATTTTTTGCTGCTTGAATGTTGTAGAAAAAAATTCTACTCTGCTATTGTTTGTGAAATCTAAAATATTTCAGCAAGAACTAACAAAAATTTGGTAAATAAACATCATTCTGTCTTCAATAAATCTGTTTGTCAACACTATTCAGGGATTGGAGAAGATGAGGAAGATGTTAGAATCTACTCCTTCTGGTTCATCAGATGAATGGAAAGAGGCCGAACAGCTGCAATACATAGATATGGACAAAGAAGTATTCAAGATTTATGTCACCAAAGCAGAGTCGGTGAGCTACTTCCTTTTACAGAATCTGAGTCAATTATCATTTTGCTTATAGTCTTTCAGTAAAAGTTTGCTGTCATTTGTAATCATTTTCTTTTGTTAAAAACTCTGCTTGCAACATCCTGAGTCATCTCTTTTGGACTTGTGGTATCGCCCATGAAATATTCCTGATACGGGTTGTATCAATTTTGGTTTCTGTAATTGTGCCATTGCAAATAGGTACAAAAAAATTCAGTGCTGGCAGGAAAGGAAACTTGTTGAACACCCCCAGCAGTAGAGCTAATGTTTAATTTTATAGAGCTAATGTTTAATTTTATAGAGCTAATGTTTAATTTTTCGATGCTGTAGTGCAGAAACCTGTTAGTTTCAGTATCTGTTTTTCCTTTTTTTTTTTAGTCTGTCATGCAAGATGATCATGCTGTTGGGTTAGAATGGATTCAAAAAGCCAAAGAACTTCTGCCACAAATACCGAATGAGGTAAATCTCAACTGCTACTGTTTACTTTTGGAATAATCATTTCACTTTTGGTGCAATTTGTGTTTTGGTTGGAGTGAACTTTCACATTTTGGTTTGTCCTTTCTTTCTTTCTTTGTGCTTTTTTGAGAGCTTTTGAAAAAAATCAAGAACCTCGTATGCAGGTTGGACTTGAATCCACTACCTCATACTTTTGTACACTCAGTTCTGTTACCTTTAAGACATAAATTACTCAGAAAAGATGTCCAAGTTCTGTTTGTTAATTTACCATTTAGTGCTTTTTTGTCAGTCTTCTTACCTAGCTCTGCTGTGCTATAACTTTGGTTGTGACAGTGTGGACAAGAAGCATTACAAAGCTACTATTGCGTGGCTAAGGTAAAGTGGATATTGCACTTGTGTCTCTCTTGGACAAGAAGTATTACAAAGCTACTATTGCATGGCTAAGGTGTAGTGGATATTGCACTAGTGTCTCTCTTAGACAAGAAGTATTACAAAGCTACTATTGCATGGCTAAGGTGTAGTGGATATTGCACTTTTTGTGTGTCTCTTCGACAAGAAGTATTACAAAGCTACTATTGCATGGCTAAGGTGTAGTGGATATTGCACTTGTGTCTCTCTTGCTCTAAAACAGAATCTGATCTGGAAACATCTCATTGTTTTCAGTATTGCAGACAGAACGCTTGCTTTTCATACAGTTTTTCATTATCATTTCTGCCTTCAAGTTTTTTAACTAAGGCTTGACTTCACCTGAATTCACTTTACTTGGTTTGATGTTTTTCTCACTGCAGAGAGAGTCTTGAGTTAGGCAAAGGAGAACACCCTATTGAATCAGAATTTCAGGTAATCTTTCTACATATTAAATTTACATGGCTGTCCTGGTTAAGGCCAAGAATTTCTGTAGGTATACAAAATATTGGTAATACAGAATCTTACCAGTCATTTGCAGAAGCTAAGAAATTCCTTGTCTGGATTTATTAATACTCTTTGATTCCAAACAGAATGTGCCAGGGAGACAAAAATCTGTGTTGCGTGTAACAATGGTTAATAGTGAAAGGAATAAAGACAAGTTGCTTCATCAGAACTGATCAAGCTGAAAACAACTTAGGCATGAAGAAGAAACATTTTGTCTTGTATTTGCACAGGCTAGGACTCTACGTTTGCTTGCCAGCACTTACCTAGACTGGGATCCAGAACAGTACGGTCAGAAAGCTTTGAATGCAGTTGGTTTGGCTAATGCTGTAAGTGTTAAAGACAACTTGTCATGCAGGAAAGTGTAACTGATTACATGAGGAAAAAGATGTCAAGCACACAGTGTTATTTGTAAACATGAAGTTGACTGCGGTGGTTGAGATTTTAGACTGACCCTCTTTTAAGATCGAGATCCAAATTAGGTTCAAATCTCACCTGCCTCAATTTCCTTGCTTATATTCCTAATATATAAACACCTGTTCACTTTCCCTGTATAGTTTGTTTGATGACTTGGTTTTAGTGTGGGGAGTCAAGATGCCCACTGATACAGTGAACAGTCCATTTAAAAACAAAACACATTAAATGTAAACAAGATCTTACAGGTCTTACAAATGTGGCATTATTTGTGGAATCACAGTTTGCTTTCTGTTTCAAGCAGATCTAATCTCCATCTTCTTAACTTTTACCAGGAACACAGTCATCCCTCAGGCCTCCATCTTAAGATCAAGATTCTGCTGTGTGTCAATGGCAGTGACAACCGAATTAGAGGAGGTCAGTTCATTGGTAACAATCATGGGTTTTTGTCTGAGGAGTTTTGTGAAAACCAGTCTGTTCTTGGCAGTGGGAATGCTTTATTTTCAATTTTGATTTTGTTTTCAGCTGTAGATGATCTAATTAGCCATGCTGACTTGAGTGTTAACCTGGCTGTCCATACAGTGAAGATGCTTGCTCAGCATGATAAGTAAGTTATCAGCTTTCTGGGAAATCTAAATAAAGAAAATAGTGTTTTATTTCCTGTTGAGCCGATAGTATGGTTGTTAAGAAGCATGCTGGAATTTGAAGTGGCACATTACATATCACTCTGCCACTCCGAGGTGGCAGCAAAGACAGAGCCCCTCTTTTGGATGTGTTGATTGTACCCACAGTGGACCCTTTTTTGAATATGGAATTCAATTTTTGTTTTCCGTTTTTGTTTCTCTGGTAGACTGGACATCAGTTTATATTCCTGTCAAAAAATGGCAAGTTGTTTCTCATCACACTCTGACATTGGTAGAGTGTATCTGCAGCATCTAGAGCTGTTGCTTAGCAACAAGAAGATATCAGAGGCAAAGACATTTGTAGAGGAATGCATAACAGGTGCGAAGCAAATGCAGATTTTAGGATTTTAGGAGAAATCTCTCTCATCAACTGATAACATTTCATGATATAAAGTTACTCATATGTAGTTTTAACCACAACTACCCATTCCTGATATCTGTGTGGATAATTTTTAATGGTAGATCATTCTTCAGTCTTTGATGTTGACATCAATAACCAGAGACATTTTCACTCTGTTCTGTGGGACCAGGCAGCCAGTGCCTACGATGTAAGTAAAAAAAAATTCTTCAAATAAATTCCAAGGTAAACTGATATTTTTCTGTCAATTTTTAGAGCAAATGCAGAATAAATGATATTGCATTTGCCCAAGTTGCTGACAGATTTTGGTTTGTTGTATTTGAGATAGATTTCAACAAATATGTTGTTGATGAAAACAGTGTCAGTTTCCTGGTTTACTCTTCTGAACTTTTACCTCATTGGGCTAGTACAGTCCTTGAAAGTCCTGGAGTTCATCACAAATCCTTAAAAAAATGAAAATTAACTTATTTTGAGTATCAGTTAATGCAGACTAATGGGACAGAGGAATTTCAAAATATGCCAAAAACTGGCAAAATTGACTGGCTGCTTTTGCGAGCAAAAACTAACTGTTAGTAGTAAATTCTTGTCCTTCGATAAGCCAGTTGTCCTACTTTAACACTTGAAATTGGTACATATCAAATAAATCCATTAGTTACTGATTAATATGCAAGAGCCAGACAAACCATCTGTGTTTGCTGGATCTTTGCTCTTGAAAATGGGACTTCTGGACTGTTAGTATTTTATTGTTATGTTAATTTCTGGTAATGACACCAAGGATTCCTTAAGTACTGCAGCTTTTGAGTCTTGAAGAAACCTTTAGAGGAGAAAATTAGACGCAAGTACAGATTTACAGGTGTGAGGAAAAACCCCAGAGGAATATTTTGGGTAAAACCCACGAAATCAGGTAGGGACTGAAAACCCAATCCATGTGTAGACCAGGCTGGAAATCGAATGTGGGACCACAGAGGTGGAAGGCAAGGACATAGCCATTATTGAAGTTAGATATTCCAAGCATACCCTCAATCTTTGTCATTTCTTCCTTCTCTGCAGGTGGATGATAATGCTGAAGCATTAGCATGGTACAATTGCTCACTGACTCTCCTGACTCGATCAGACCCAAAGCATGAAAGTCTTGCTAAACTACAGAGGAACAGAGCATCATGCTATCTCAACCTTCAGCAACTTGATAAGGTACGGTCATAATGAAATAAATACTTCCACAAGCCTTATTTAGTAACTTACCTACAAATGTCATAATGATATTCAAGTGAATTGGTTGTGTACTGTTGTCATCAGGCTTTGGAAGCAGTGAAAGAAGCTGAGAAGCTAGATCCAACCAGTCCATTCACATGGTACATACTGTATAAGGTGGCTTTGTGGCAAGCAAATGAAGAAGAAGGTCAGTCAACAAGAGATCCCCTCAATTCATCATGTCTCTCTCTTTTCTCTCTGCTTCTTTCAAATCAAGAATAAAGCCTGGTTTTTTGTAATGCAGACGGAAAGCAAGACGTGAAGGCGCAGATGCAAACGGAAGAGACAACGCATGACGACGTTCTACCCAAAACTTGAAGTAAAATGGTGTCCGAAACTCGGTGATTTTTCACGGAAAACTTGCTTTTAGATTGACTCTACTGCCTTATGATGCCAAACCTCTACTTCAGTTTCATGCGTTTCATTGACGATCAGCTTTTGGTTGATCACTTGGGTGTAATATTTAAGCATTAAGACGAAAATGGGCAAAATTCATGGAACTAAGCGAGAGGGACATCGTTTCACGCCGTTCATGCCAGCATGCGTGTTTGTATGGGGATACCACTGCTGCTCGACGCAGACAGTCAGCAAAGTTGAACCTGGTTCAACTGTGCCGATCGTTCGCGAGCTGGTTTGCATTTGTCTGCATTGTTGGAAACACCTCCGTTTGGCATGTTTTCATTTGTCCGCGTTGCAGTTTGTGTTTCGATTGCGTTGCTCTCTGCATTTCTTGCGTCGATATGGAAACCAGGCGTAAGAGCTGGTTGTTGAGGACATCAATTCACAAATCTTTCTTTTGGCTAAATCCGAGTGTATTCCTGTTACCAGGTTAGGAACCTACCCTGCCCTCTTCACTACAGTTTGTGTCTTTTATTTGGCAGCTACCCAAGCAATTCAGAGACTGTGTGATTGCAGTAAGGAAGAAAAGCAAGAAGATGGTAGCGATAATAAGGAGACGGTACTCAGTCTGATCTGTCTAGCTGCTCAGATGGCATTGGAGGTGAGTTATCTCAAAGAGACAGTACTCAGTCTGATCTGTCTAGCAGCTCAGATGGCATCAGAGGTGAATTCTCTCAAAGAGACGCCACTTGGTCTGATCTGTCTAGCTGCTGAGATGGCATTGGAGGTAAGTTGTCTCAATGGGACCATACTCAGTCTGGTCTGTCTAGCTACTCATTACTCAATAATTTTGTTCTATTTCTGCAGAAAGACAATCGCAGCATCGCTATGCGATGTTTGGAGAAAGTGGTGCAATACTCAGAGGATCAACAACAGATCCTGACATCACTGAGGTTTGTATAATGATGTCATGATGATGTCATCAATTAATCAGAGAAAAAAAAGAAGACAGCACATAATTTCTGATAGTGTCTGTCAAACTGGAGTATTCTAGAAACCAGTCTTGTTTTGTTTCGTGTCAATCAGGAAGTTGACAGGCTGAAGCATTTGCACTGGTTTGACATTATATTGCCCTCTATTGTAGATGCTTGACAAGATTACAGCTGACATCCGCTCAGGGAAAAGACAATGTGTGAGTTGACTTATTAACTGCCTTCAGTCTTATGGCTAGTAAATTTTTAAAGAGCTGTGTGCCACAAACATTCACCTAGAGTTTAATCAACACAACAGGGTATATTTAGGATTCACTTGTGTCTCTGCATTCTGAACAAAATATCTTTAATGTGAGAAAAATTCTTTCTCAGATTACTACATCATTTACTGAATAATTTGGATATGTTTAAATATTTCTATGTGACTGAAGATTAAAAGTGTTGCAATCTGTTCTTACATTATCAGGACTAGGCCATCAGAAGGAATTATTGCCATAATTTATCTTAGTATTGCATTTCCATTGTAGAAATATAGCATGTGTTTTGTATCTGATGCTTTGGTATCTATATTTGCATGCAGGACTGAGGCTAATGCAGTTTTATCATACATGAAGACAGGTTAGCCTGGCAGAACAGGTGTAGGGTAAAGTCAGTGGAAATCTTGGCGCAGATCATGAGATCAAATGCTGTTTTCAAACAAACCAGTATTCGAAACTAATATGTTAGTTTCGAATACTCGTTTGTTTTTAAGATTTAGATAATAAGTTTTCAATTACTGGAGTTCCTTTATCATTTTTTGATGTGTGAATCCCTTAGTTTAAGCTGCAGATTTTAGAGACTGAAAAGGAGATTAGACGAGGATTATCTGATCTGTTATCTTGTTGAAATTTCCTCCCTGAGAAAAGAGATTTTATGTAAATTGTCAACTTGTTGATTAGGTGGGAAGGTAACACTGGACTTTTTTGTTTTGTTCAGCTTATGACACAGTACACACGGAAATTGATAAGGATGATGTTGACATTGAATGGTCTCAAGAAGCTCGCTGGTTCATGAAAATATGTAAGGAAATGATTTCATATCTTCTGAATTTAAGCATGAATTTTGCTTGGAATGTCTTTTTTTTTTTTAAAGAAAGCAGTTTCAGTTATGCTGTACGTAGTTTGCACACTTTGTTACTCCTTGCACCAAGACATAATTTTATATTATGAAATGGAAACAAATTTGTATTCATACAGCATGGAACATGGCTCTGGAGTTGACGGAGAAAAGCACTTTGACCCATGAGTTCTTCATGATTTGCAGCAAGGTTAGATCTCTTCTTGTTTTCTTATTTTTCAAATAATTCAAAATGTTTCTCTTGTTTATTTTGTGTTCAGCGCATTGTTCTGCGAGGTTGTATTTTGCCACTCTCCAGTGACTTGCTATAGTTTTATTTGTAGATTCAACCCCGACAGATTCAACTGATATATTTTTTTTCAGTTCAGTCACCTGCTTCCTCCAGAGCAGAATAACGCTGCTCATCAGAAGACTTGTCTGTTGATGGCTTCAGCTGCTGCCCTTCAGATGGCTAGAGAACAGCTGAATCAGGATGATAAGGTAAGAAACAATTTTATCAGCAATTACCAACGGTGTTTGCCATTTGTATATCAGTTTTGGCTCTAGAGAATGAAACCTATAGTAGAATTTTCTGTTAACATTATTTAATCTGCACTTGTCATGATCCGCTCTGAGCAAATAACAAGTGTTTCTTCACGTAGTGACTATGGTCCTTTTGGGGAACTCGCTGCATCCATGTGCAGGTTTTTATGTGTTTGGCGCTGGATGCATTAATTTTGACTGTATGGTCTTCACGTGCGTACGGTGCGTGGTTGAAAAACTTCCCATCAGCCTGTCTCTACTTTGCCAGTGAGGGTGCACTTCAACTTGAGGCAGATAAAATCATTATTTTTGCACTATTCCAACATCAGTTTCACTTTTGATTGTCTGTTTAATAGACCGATTGCGGCCACTAAATCACATGACCTATAGTGGGTATCAACCCCATAGCAACGTGTGTTTGTTGATATTGAATACCCACCACTGGTCATGTGACTTAACAGGCGCAATCGGTCTATCTGAATTGTTTGTCCCATTCTGCTAGCTTGCTTCCTTCAAGCTGTGTCTTGATCACGTCCGAGCCTGTAGGGACATCAATCAGGAACTTCACCCAGAACAAGGTAAGACAATCTATCTACCAGCCTTGATGCACTTGATGTACAATGTAGCTAGATCTTGGCATCAATCATTAACAGTCATCAGATTGACTCTCAAATTTGTGTATCATACAGTGTATGATTAGAAAGGGCCAGAAAACTTTACCTTCATGCACAGAACAAGGGTTGACAATCTAGAAACCTGAATTGTTTCCAGTCTTTGCGTATTTAAAAGCATATGCTTTTTCAAAGCTAACATAAGCCATGTATGAAGTCCTTAAACCTATACCCCTTGGATGTATGTAAAATCATATTGAAAATGGAGGATTGTGGACTGTTAGGGTTGATTAATGATATAAAAAGTGAATTGTGGGTCATACTGATTTGTTGTTTAACCACAAAGGCATGTTTTGTGATTGTAAGTTTTCTTTTACTCAGGGAGTGACAGCAAGGAAACAACATCCATATTGTTGACTCTGTATGAGTTCGAAGCTGTGGCAAATCTAGGTGAAGTGTCTGAGTTGGATAGGATCCTGGAGGCGGTTGGGTCAAATCCTACCACAGAAATCAAGACATTGGAAACCATGGCTGGTATGTACACACCACAACGCCTGTTTTCACCCTGTATTTTTCACCCTCAGTCTCCCCAAGGGATATATTTGAGCTAGATAGGCTCTTAATTGAAGGAAGTATTATTCAATGTTCAATTCTAACCCAGAAATCAAGACACTTGGTCTCACATCCCCCTTCTATCATATTTAAGCTTTCCCTAAATAAAGTTTTATTAAACCTCTCCATTGTAAGCAGTCAGATGCCAAGTTCTCTATTTCTCTCCTAGCCCTGGTCATGGAACCCCCTTTCCTTCCCTCGTCAATCTGCAAGAAAGTGCTGCAAGTTGTCATCCAGAAGTACCTCCAGCAACCTGATGGGATGGACCTCAATAAATGCAGGTGACTGTAGTTGAAGTGTGATGCTACTTACTCTTTAATTGCTGACTTCAGAGGGGGCCTTTTCAATAAAGTATTTTGCAGGTTGGCAATTTTTGCTAAATCCTGAGTTATTGTATGGTCTTCAAAAATTTATTTTATTTCTTAATGGATTAACATGAGATTTAAGAAATAAATGGAGTTCATTAGGTCAAAGTATTAGGTATGAATTGTAAGTGGATATGTATGGTTTGAGCAGTTCCCATTTTGTGCAAGTTCTGTTCACTAAGCCTTTAAACTGACTCATGCTGGTTACACACAGCTTTTCAAGACCAGATTTCTTGCATTTACTTCAAATACCGCCCTCGTGTGTTGGTAGAGGGAAAGAAAAAGAATTTGTATGAGTACTTTTGAAATCCAAACAAAACTTTTCTTAGTCCAATTCTGATCCCTTTGTTAAAGAACCTTGCAGAATCTTAGAGAATCCACTAGCTTCAAAGGCTTTTCTTTTCTTAATCACAAAATCTAATAGAATTTGCCCATGCATGAACTTTTGGGTTCATTTTGAAGATGTATGTATGGGTTCATTTTGGTTGAAAAGCTGCTGTTATGGGCGATCTACATGTATCCTTCAAATAAGTTCTAAGATAGATTCTGTTCTTTGTGCAACTGTAAATTGGGACATACGTAGCCTGAGAAACTCAAGTGGCAATAGCCATTAAATAGATATCATTAGATTAAAGATGTAAGAAAATTTTCTCAAAAACCAGTGTATACAAAGGCTGTACATTCCAGTGAAGTTATTTAAGAAACAGTTCTCTGCTTAGATAATTAAACAATGACCCTGATTACTGCCTTTCTTTTCCTGTGTTTTCCCCCTGGTTTACCCAAGTGTTTAAAAACACAATAATAGACCAAACCCTTATAAAGAGTCAAGTCTTAACCATTTGTGTTAAAACAGTAACCTTCATCAGGGTATGTGAAAATTTACATAGAAACTGAATGACTGAAAACTGACAGTGTTGACGACTAATGTTATTTGAACAAAAGTCTGTAATGGTTATTTGATTTATTTTGATCCATGCATTTCCAAGGAAAAAGGAATGTAGCAGGAATCTATAAATTGACATCTACAAAAAACACAAAAGAAACATGATATTTAAGGAGTTTATGAGCAAAAATAACAATCCAAGGAAGAAATGAAAGAAATAAAGAAATAAAGAGTCCAAAGAGAAGAGTAAAGAGGAAAAAAAGCAACCTGTTAACTGATTTTCTGGACTTGTTCAGGTGGTGATGGATATTTTGCAACTTTTCCAAGGCTATCTGAGAAACTCAAAGTGGCAATTAGTCATTGAAAATGAATAGATTAGAAATGTAAAGAAAGTTTCTCAAAAACCAATGCATGCAAGTGCTGTAGATTTTGGGGAAGTTATTTACCAAACAGTGCCCAGCTTAGATAATGACTAAACAATGACCCTGGTGACTGCCTGGTTTCCTATCATATCCCATTGACATGGTCAATCGACATAGTTTCTTTTCCTGTGTTTTTCCCCTGGTTTATCCAAGTGTTTAAAACACAGTGATACATGTAGACCAAAGCCTTATAAAGAGTGAAGTATGAACCATTTGTGTTAAAATATTAACCTTCATTGGGGTACATGTATGTGAAAACTTATAGTGAAACTGACTGACTGAAAACTGATGACTGAAAACTGTGTTTATGACTACATGTGTTATTTGAACAAAAGTCTGTAATGGTTATTTGATTTATTTTGATCCATGCATTTCCAAAGAAAGAGGAATGTAGCAGGAATCTATAAATAGACATCTACCAAAAAAACACAAAAGAAACATGATATTCAAGGAAATGACTACATGTGTTATTTGATTTCTTTTGATCTGTGCATTTCCAACAAAAGAGGAGTATACCAGGATTCTATGAAAAGGATATGTATAACAAACCACAAAGGGAACACAGTATTCAAGGGAAGGATGAGTTCTTTTGGAATAGAAGGAAATGCAGCAGTAAAATTCTATAGAAAAAATTAAACAATCCAAAGAGAAAAGAAAGGAGAAAGAAGGTAACTTGTTATCTGATATTCTGGACTTGTTTTAGGTGGGGATGTATACTTTTACAGCATTTCCAAATCTTTTCCTGATATAATATAAACGTTGTATATGAGTGTATTCCACTTACAATGTACATTTTGTTTACAGCAAAGCTCTTCATGGCATAATAGAGCTATGTCTCAAGGATGTAAGAGCAAGTTATGATACAGCCAGTAAACAGGAAGCATGGACGCACTTCATAACAGAACTCAACTTGATAGAAAACAACCAGGTAAAAAAAAAAACTAGATGACTATTTCAAAGAATGAAAGGAAGTACTAGGACATACAGGGATGGGCACAAGTATTGTTGGGTACCCTTTGCAGAAAGCTTTGCACTTGGATAGCTTTCCACTTGGATAAAAACATTGATCTTCTTGAAGATCAATGTTTTTGAAATTGTGTGGTTTCTAGAGGGTGGAACATTTTCAGACAGTAACCTAGAATGGGAAAGGAAACAGGAACCGTTTGGTGAAATCAATTCACCATAGATATTAATCACATCCACTACAGCATACAACCACTGACTTTTAGTTGACAGACCAGAATTCTAGTATGAGGGACTGTTTGCTAGTAAACTTTTCAGAGAGCCACTGATTCTCAAATAAAAAAAAATGTAACCAGTTAAGCTAAATATTTGAATATGCTGTTGCTCTTTTCGTCACATATTTTTTTTAATTTGAAATTTACAAGATTCACTTCTTTGTTGAGCACTTTTCAACTGGAATTTTCAAGAATATTTATGTCCTGGTAATCATGGAGGAATCTGAGTCCAAACCAAGAGGTATCAAGGGACTAGATGTTTTCAGAAAGGGCTAATATTATCTTGTACATACCATTGTATCATTCAGTGAAGGACAAAATTCAATTTGAAAAATGACAGCAATTCCGGACAGTTTCTCCAACACAGGCAATGCACAAACATTCTTGCAATCTGATTTATTCAGTATTTTTTTCCTCATGTTTTAGGATTTTTTAACTCATAATCATAGATTTTTATTTGTTTAATCATTATGGTTTCACTACTTTTATACAAAAAAACTAGTGCAAGTGTTTCACACTCATTTGTTGTTAGCTCTTAAAAGTCCTGAAAAGTTCCTGTATTTGATTATTGTCATGGTAATACATGTTCTGCTTGATGGTTTGTACATGTACATGTTTTATTCATCTCCTAATCTCACTCCTAACACCTCAAACCAGTGATCTGTTTCCTAAGGGCACATATGGAATTTATATCTGACAATACCAGCTCATAAAACAACCATTAATGCTTTTTCCTGTCATTTTCAGACAGCCAAATGACAGATCTTCCTTCCACTCCAAACATTTTTTAGCCCAAGATAAGAATCGTTGATATATTCCAAAACATCCTCATAAGGAAACCCACATCCCTTGCATGGATTTCGGATTTCTTAACCACAATTTGTTTGCCACTTACATTTTATCAGCGAACAAATGATACTAAGTTATTTTACTTTAAAGAAAGGGAGAACTTTTTCATGTTATGGCTTCAAAAGGTTGTGACACATGTTTCTTGTTTTTACTTTAGCTGTATGGAAAAAAAGAGGAATCTTGTTATCATTTTATGGCAGGAACTTATCCACTAG